>JAOTQJ010087030.1:0-12249 GCA_025642045.1 Solanum sejunctum
TAATAAAATAAAGGTTACCCCTCTTTGAACTTCTTTATATTTTATACTCTTTTAGTAAAATTCATTACTCCACCTCCGAAGAAGGAGCAAAACTATTGTGCGACATTATTCACTTTTTTGATAAGCTAAGCTCTCCAAATTATTAAAGTCTTGTTATGTCTCAACTTGAGATTAACGACGTATCAAATCTTCCTCTGAAATCAAATGTCTCATTAGAAATTAAAAGACTTCATAGTGAAAAATAAACTTCTAACCGAAATTGGTTTCTCTCCATAAACTTTATGGAACACCTATCAAAATTAATTAGGTGAATGAATAGTGAATATATAAAGAAACAATTTAATAAGGACGTATTTGTTGGGATGAAGTAGAACCTTTCGTTCTTAATAATAATTTACTGCATCTGAATTAAAATAGTTTGAAGCGTTTAATAAATTCATATTTTTGTAAAAGAATTGACAATGAATGTGGTTAAACAGTGTTGAATATTATCTTTTTAGTTATGTCTAGTAATAGCCAAGAGGAAAGGCGCCAAAGAGTAAGGATTTTGTGGGCGATCATATCTGTTATCCAATCATATTCCACTGGTTAATATATCAACTCCATTCACATCACAATTCTTTTATTTCCAATTTTACTGTTTATTGAATGATGGATTGGACGAAATATATCTATGTTGTTCCAAATTTAATAGGCTTTACTTTTTAATTTGAAATTATAACTTCTACATTATTCAAGATGGTTTCATTTATTTTGTACGGTTACACAAACACTAAAAGGCATAATTTGATGCCATTGCATGAAGCTCTCCAAAACTTTATAAGTTAATTATATATCAACAATTTTCGTATATAGCCACTCAAAAATATTTGATGATGTTCCATGGCTATAGTTTTGGTAACTACATTTCGTAGCTATAATTATAGCAATATTTGTATAATTAACGCAACATTTGTATAATTCATAATTTTTGAATAGCATTTGTATATTTTGCTACACAATTTATGCACAATGTTTGTATAATTCGCGATACAATTTATATTATTTGTATATTTTGCTATATAATTTGATTCACGCACAAGTTTTGTATAATCGCGCACAACCTTTGTATAAATATACAAAACTCAAATTATAATTACAGATAGATGTTTGTCGTGAACTGTAGTAAAAAAAATCATTTGGTTGAGAATAAGCACTCCAAATTTTTCTTTTTGGAATTTCTTTTGATATATCAATACCGAATCGAATGAAAGGAAAAATGGAACCTACATGACATATATTATAATTAAATATACTCATTGGCCGTGAAAAATTAATGAAGTATATATGTATGTACAAATAAAACAAAATGGTGCAAAACCAGAGATGGAAAGAAAATAGTAATGGCATCTAAAGTGAATCTGTAGTCTTTCAAATGACCTTTGATGCCTTTGCTCCAAATACCATAATTTTTGTTTTTTTCCCTAGCAAACCACTTCATTTATATGACTTTACATAATAATTATTGTTGATGCGAATAATAAAAAGGTTCTTTAAAACCATAATTTTGTACGTGAATCTGTAGTCTTTCAAATGACCTTTGATGCCTTTGCTCCAAATGCCATAATTTTTGTTTTTTTGCCCAGCAAACCACTTCATTTATATGACTTCACATAATAATTATTGTTGGTGCGAATAATAAAAAGGTTCTTCCCTTTAAAACCATAATTTTGTACGTGTCTGCTTATTTATCACGCAATGAGTTCTATTTTGAGACAACATCAAAATTAATTAGTTGATTATGAAATGTTGAATTGGTTTACCTAGATAATACTTCCGGATGATACACAATTAACTAATGAGTTTAACTTTCAGAGTTGAGTTAGGCGTAAGTTTTTTATTTCTTTATATGACAAGGGAACCATCTAAATTCTCAAAGGCCGAGCTAATAGGAATTCAGACAATCTCAATAGTTTTTTAACAGACCCTGTATTTGTATTAAAAAAAATATGCTTTGCAATATTTAGAACCCCCAAACTTTTAAATTCTGACTCTACCTTCGAAATTCTTGTTTCAATAATTTTTGTCGGTTGTTCCTTTTTTAAGGACAATTATTTAGTGAATGATCCTTATTTTTGCTTCTTGTATAATTTATAAAATATGATCAAAAGCAGAATTGAAAATCTTTTAAAAAATGTGAGGGCTTGTTCTAAAATTTTACAAGTAATATGATAAAGTAATGTTGTGTGAGGCCCAGAGCTAAATATTTGCAATAGAAAGGCAGCAATCTTAAAAAGAAATATTTGTGTGATCAACCTTGTTAATTTAGCCGATGTTATACCCCAGTTGGTAAGCCTGGAACATGCACATTATGTCTCATAAATCGGCTTGTCTGTTTCTGTGCATTCTGATTTTGAGAAATTAGTTGAAAATATTTATCAAGAGTCAATTTCGTTAAATTTTTCTTAAATATAAGTGGGGATCACAGGAATTTGGACTCCACTAAATGAACCGACCAAGTTTTGTTTTGTCGAATGGACCACAAAAAAAATAAATAAATTAGGCTTCTATCATAGTTACCAGGCCCAGACCATTAGAGAAGTGAATTGGGCCAAGTCCAAGGAGTAATGGCCTAATAATGGTCGGTTTAGTTTGTTACTAATTTTTCTATGATTATAAAATAATTTAATTTTAAAACTCTTATGTTGGCCTTAATAACATATTTTTTCTAACCATGCAAATATTAGGATATATTTAAGTGATAAATTTTGATGTTTTTGTATTACGATAGTCTTATATAAAATGAAATATATAGGATAATTCATTTTAAAAGTAATAACTTTACAGTAATATTTTATTTTACCTTAAGTAACACATTTTTTGTTTCATCAACATTGACATGAAATATAAATTATACACATTAAATAACATTTCCTCTCCACTTTGTATATTTGATTTAAATCTCCCTAATAAAACACCACAATTCGCATGCATCAAACACTTGCATAAGAACGAAATTTTTAAATATTCATATTGGATGAATCACAAAATCCAGGAACATAAATTCTTGCCTTCCACATCACTAAAAGTGAAAACAAAAAAAGTGTAAAGAAAAACTTAAGGAAGAAAGGAATTATTATATGTATCCCTTTTTGTTTAAAACGATAAACTACACTCAGCCCATATTACTAGTAAATATACATACAGTGAAAAATAAAGAATGGCTTCTCTTCGATTTCCATTCTTGTTTTCTCAGCCCAACAAGACACCATCTTCCGCCACTTCAGATGCTCCATCTCGTTCCTTCTCCACCGTGGCCGTCGCTGTCGCAGCCGGTGGTTCAGCACTCGCTGCTGCCGGAGCGATCATTGCCATAACTCAAAGCCCCAAAAATCCGTTTCTGGAAAATGCTATGAATTCTCTACTGTCCAATTTCTCACCTAACAAACATTCATCCCCTTTGTGGGGTTCTGTTTCCCTAGCCGATAACTCAGCTCCGGTCACTGAATCGAGGACTGGAATGTCATTTCCGTCTATTCTGAAAGATACTCAGCGACTCCTTGGAATTGGGCTGCGTAAAAAGACAGTTTTTGGGTTGAAAAATATTGATGTTTATGCTTATGGTAAGACATTGTCACTGTAATTTACTTTCTGTTTTTGCTCTATATCAATATCCTATTTCTGTCTCTTCTGCAATTGTTGCTTTGCTGTAGCTCAGGTTCTTGATTTTTCTGATCTTTGTGTGGAGCACAAATGCTCAATTATATAAATGAAAGGTACAACTTCAGCTCATCGAGGATATGAGCTTAGATAGGATAGGAAGCTATGGAGGACACATATTAGGATAGAATGCTAGTAGGTAGTTTAAGTGTTGTCTCACTTCTCCTTCTATACTAGTAATTGTGGCAGTACTCTTGTAGTTTATTATTCTTCGATTTCTATTACTATATATTATTTCTTGTACTTCGATTATGGTATTATTTTTCTGTAGATATTGTTCCTTTTTGATGTTCAGAATGTATTTAGTTGTGACTTCTTCACTTATGTTATTCATTATACCAAGCTGCTATGTTATGTTTTCTCTCGAGTCAAAGGGTCTATTGGCAAGTGGCAACAACCTCTCTACTAGGGGTAAAGTCTGAGTACAAACTACACTGCCTAGACCCCGGATTATAAAGGGTACGTTGTTGTTTGTTATTGAACTCTAATTCTTATTACTTGCTCTTTCTAATTCATAAAATGCTTTTGTTGTTGGTAATTTACTTTATATTCCAGTCAGAACTCAATAGCTCTATTAGTTACTTCAGTATCCTGCGATAACTTTACCATTTATAGTAGCTCGTGTGGGCTTATCGATTCATGCTTACTGTAGAGTAGTTACCTGGAATAAGATTTTGAAGTAACCTTATACAGTTTCTTGCACAGTCAGTTCCAATGGCGGAGCCAGGAAGTTATACAAGGGATTCAAAAAAATAATAGGAATCTAATACATGAGATTTGAACCTAGGTCTTAAAGTAGTTTTTCTAACTCCATTTGCCACTTTACTAGAACTTTGCCTTCGATCAAGGGGATTCAATAGTGAAAATATACGGAAATAGAATTCATTTTTGCTTTAGTTTCTCAATGTGATTTTGCAACTAGGGGAATTCGATTGGATCTCCTTTCTACAACGTAGCTCCGTCCCTGGTCATTGCATAATAATTAAAGCTGTGACGGTATCACATTTGAGAATCCCATTGCCGTCTCTAGTGGACCTTCCTTTGGAAAGGGAGTATGCATTATAACACTCTTTTTCTCCTTTTGTAATTTTGGATGTCTGCATTTCTAAGTAAAAAAGATGTTTACTTTAAATATGGCCTCATCTAATGTGATATCAATATGGCTTCCTCTAGGCGTGTATGCTGATGAAGGTGATGTGAAGAAGTGTCTGGCTGAGAAGCATGGAGGGCACTCTGTGTCTGAACTGCAGCAAAAGGAAGAGTTGAGAAATCATCTCATGGAAAAAGATATACGCATGACTGTTAGGCTTCAAATAGTCTATGGCAGACTAAGCATTCATTCTGTGCGTAATGCTTTTGAAGAATCTGTTGGCAGCAGATTACATAAGTTTGGGGGATATGATAACAAAGAATTGCTCCACAGGTAATTCCTTAGCCTCATAGTATCAGTATCTTATTCAACCTTATTACCATATTACTGCAGGGAAACAAGCCTGCTAAAGCTGGATGAAGCACTTCATTTGCTTGCACTCTAGATTATTATGTTTATATGTATTCTGGCACCTTACTCAAGTTGCCTTTTAGATTAATCCGTCTGCTATATCACAGTATTTAACATCTGCCTAACTGTGATCGATTATCTCTCAGCTACATACAGTGCATCTTTTTCTGAGTAGAGTGATTGAGCTGCTAACAAGTTAACCCAGAAGAAATTATTCGGAAAATGAGACTATTGTTTCTCAAGTCCATAAATTATTATTGCCTCCTTCCAATTCTTATATAGCCTAAAATGCCTTTTGCAACTGTAGGTTCACTTCCCAGTTTAAAGATGATACTAAATTACCTCGGGGATCTATCATAGAACTCTCCAGAGACCATGGTTACGTACTTCACACAACAAGTAAGAAGATTTATTTGTGTGACTGTAATTTGGTCTGTTTTTTGCACTTTTTCTACTATTTTCATATTTCGATCTGATGCTAATCCCTGGAAGTACAGACCCCAATCTCTCTGTGGGTCCGCCCACACGACGTGCGCGTGTGTCAGTGTGTTTTGAGAAAACAAATGTTATAGCTATCACTTGGCCCAAATTGTTGAAAAGCTATTGAATGGATACATAAGACGTCATTTCTTTTAGCCATTTCCCTTTTAAGGTTGGCTTTTGAAGCAATACAAAAGACGCTGCAATGAAGGGGAAATTACTTCAAGTGAGCTATACCAGAGTAATACCAATAATATCCTCTATTACTCTGACAATTGGCACATTTTCTGCCCTTACATTTCCTTAGTATAAAGTGGCTAAACTTTCCTGAATTTGGTTACAGCAGAAGTCCTACTGGAAAATAGGTTGCTGTATGTTAGCTGTAGAAAATATTCTTTCCCAGGATGTATCTTGAAAGTTTTTTTTTTCTCATTTCTCTCTGCGAGAATATGAAATGTTGCACTGTTGGCTTGCTCATTGAACAAATCAACTTACAAGTTTCTGGTGATGATTTATATTACCCAATGGTTGATACACCTCTGCCACAGTGACTAATAAGTCAAAGACATTAAAACACTAAGTTAAGCAAGAACAACATATACCCAGTGTAACCCCACAAGTGGGTAGTGTGTATGCAGCCTTAATCTCTATCTTGTGAAGGTAGAGAGTCTATTTCCAATAAACCCTCGGCTCACGTAAAGCATATCAAAATCAAGTATGGAAAGGAAACTAAGTAATGAAGAGGCCATGATAACTCTCTAACTTTAAGGTAGTAGTAAGTTATTCATATGCTCCTACCCTCCCCAGACCCTACTTTATAGGATTACACTATGTATGTTGTTATTGTTGAAGAAACCATGATAAAATAATTGGAAGAGAACAATTAAAACAACAAATCATACAAACATCGAAGCAAAGGAAACAACAAATAATAATAAAATCAAAGAATAAAATAATAAGTGTATAATAATAACAATAGGTTCTAAGGGAAAATAGACAACGTTCGACTATCTACTAATCTTCTATCCTAATCATTGATCTTCATATTCTCTTATCTATGGTTATGTCCTTGGTAAGTTGTAGGTGAATCATGTCCTGTCTAATCACTTTTATTTGATAGTTCTTCGGCCTATCTTTACCCCGCCTCATACCCATTATAGCCAATCTCTCACCTCTTCGCACGCCTGAACTATCTTAGCCTCACCTCCCTTGTCTTGTCAACCACAAACGTAACTCCTATCTTGTCCCGAATATTTTCGTTTTCTAATCCTATCTCTCCTAGTATGTCTATATATACTTCTCAATATCGTCTTTTACTCTACTTTCATCTTCTGGACATGCAGAACAATATTTGATCGGCCAACTCTCTTTTTCATACAACATAGTTGGTCTGGCAACCACTTATAAGATATACCTTTACATCTTGGTGGCACATCCTTATCACACAAGACATCAAATACAAACCTCTATTTCATCCACTCCAATCCAATATGATGAGTAACACCAGTGTCAATCTCCCATTTCCTGGAATTATTGACCCAAAATACCTGAAACTTTCTCTATATGAGATGACTTGTATATCAATCCTCACTTCCACATTTGCCTCGTAAGTTAAGCCATTCAACTTTCACTCCAAGTACTTTGTCTTAGTCTTGCTCAGCCTGTACCCCTTAGACTTCGGCATCTATCTCCAAACCTCTAACCTATTGTTTACTCCATCACATGTCTCGTCAAAGAATACTATGTCATCTACAAATTGCATACACCATGACACCTCCCCTTGGATGTGTCATGTTAGTTCAGCCATCACCAAGATAAATGGAAATGGGTTTAAGCGATCCCTAGATATTGGTGGGGAATTTGTTCGAAATACATTTGAGGTAGGAAAACGATGAGCCAATAATTGCTCTCGGCTTATATTCACATAGGCCACTTATAAGAATAAGACGTTTAACTCCCTAAAACATGTGTAATTGAGAGAGTCATCATATCAGTGCCTTGGGGAAATGCCTACCTTTTGGGGAAGATTTCCAGATGAGTTTCAAACCTATCCTCTTCGCTTCCCAAGATATTTAGGGAAAGGGGCGTTCAGCCACTTGACTCTAAGGAAAGGGGCCTTGTCAGCCAACGCTTGCTGATGATGGAACGCATCGTCAATTAAAGGGTCCTCGCCTTGGACTTAGTTGGAAAGGTTGGTGATCCGCATGTCCCTTGCTTGCAAACTTCTTTAGTTGGGCGGAGGTGCCATTCCTCACATTTACTGTTGTCCCCAGACTTCACTCTTTCAACACTTGTATACTTTCTAAAGAGTCAGGTTAATTGCCTCTCAGTTATATAAAAGAATAACTACAAACGTTTTGTTGTTTTTCATTTAATTCTCAAGATATTATCTCTGACCTTATTCTCTTATGGTTGTTTGTTTAAAGTTTAATCTTGCATCAATCATTTAGATGAAGCTTAAGTTCTGTGTATTTTCTTTTGTAGTTGATGGGAAAGAAGTGGGAAGCATACAAAGCAAACTCTTATGCAGATCAATTCTAGACCTATATATTGGTGATGAGTCGTTTGATCACAAAGCCAATGAATATGTCGAATCAAACTTGGCTTCTCTACTTCACAAGTAGCTACTTCTTTGGCATAAAGAGAATTTATCAACACGAGGAATCAACTGTTTAACTGTTTTTGACTAGTAATTGTATTTCCCCCTCAGAAGTTATACATAAAGTCATGTTAGGTGGTATTGGTTGGTTTATTCTCTTTATCTAGTTGAACTAGAGATTCAATCTCTTGCAAACAGAACTTGGATTTATATTTTACATGCTGATGAGTTGTTTTCTCTACTCCTATAATATCCTACTTTGGAATTTTTATAGCATGATTGAAATAAGTATCTTGGCTTCGTTACCAAATTTATTTTCTTTAATGCGTTGAATTGCATCTTGGAGTAATTGAGAGAACAATTTGGCTGACCTCAAAAGTAGTGTTTACTACTTAGGTTTCTTATTATCTTCTTGTTTTTTTTGTTTGTTGCTATTGTCTCTTTTTCACTGTTTGTTAAGCTGAGAGTTTGTCGAAGATAGTCTTTCTTGTGATAAGGTCTGGGTAGCATGATACAGGTACAATGAACTTCTTTGGAGAGACTGGTTTTTTTGTTGTAAATTTAAGTTATTTTCACTGAATGTAATAAATATCATGCTTATGCATAGGTTTCTTAGAGAAAACAACACATTCGACTCGTACATTTTGCTCAATTCACGCAGAAATTGTGAGTCTACTGGACTTGTAGACCCTGCCTTGCCTCTTTATTCACTCAAACATCATGGTCCCATTCAGCAACAAAAGTCTGCTGAACAGTTCTACACTGATAGTTCATGCGATAGTGCTGCTACAACTTTCTTAAGAGCTTAGCTACTACTTTTGAATAACTAGAATGCCTTCTTTTTTTTTTTTTCTGTTTTGAGGTCAAGTCATGGTTTTCGTAAAGGAAGCCATGTTTCTCTTCTCGATGATGGTAGTTTTTGGTTTCTTCAACACAAGGGTGATTGGCAGCACAGTGTACAATGTTGGTGATTCCGCCGGTTGGACTGGAGGCCATGTTGACTACCATATGTGGGCTTCTAGTAAAAATTTCCAGGTTGGTGACATTCTTGGTAAGTTCACCTAGTCGATTTTATGTATATAATAAATTAGTAACTGGTTAAAAGTATACGAGTTATTCTCTCTTATATATGGTTTTTGGCGATTCGTAGTTGTTCTATCGTAGTACTAGTTAGTAGGATGATTTAACATTGTATTTTTGCATCTTTACTTCAACTGGTGTTGTAGTATTCAAGTACAATCAACAACTTCACAACGTGATACGAGTGAGCCTCTCCGATTTCCATTCGTGCAATGCTTTTAATCCAATCGCTGCTTACTCCACCGGCAATGACACCATTAATATCGATGGTCCCGGCCATTACTACTATATCTGCGGCTTCCGAGGCCATTGTCAAAACGGACAGAAGGTCGATATCAGGGTTCCCAAAGCCACCAGCTAACTGATACTAAAGGGAGGGGGGGGGGGGGGGAACAGTGCAAACAAAGACCTCTTAATAAAATTTGTACTTTGTGACAATGTTCTGAATTATTATCTCTTTGCTATTAGACTGCCCAATCAATAACTAGTCTTATTAGTTTTGGTAATAATAATAAGCATCAATGTGGGCAAACGTGTATATTTGAATATCATAACCATAATTCTACAATTCAGGCTCTTTAAAAATCTTCTCATCTCCATGTATACAAATGTATGAGTTATATATCTATATATGTGTAGTCATTAATAATAGGTAACAACTTATTGACATCAAACCGTATTAATTTAATATTTTGTGTGGTTATCGTCCGAGGCTTCTTTCGGAAGAAAAATAAATTTAAGGCATAGGAACCTATGGAACAACTTTAGTATTGTGTTAATTGAAACACATTTGGAATTTATTCAAAAAGTAGAGTTCAAGAAAATCAACATCAAATTTGGATAAACTAATCCATTTATTCATATTTTTTTGGATTAGTAGGTCAAGGTCTATTTTACCAACCCATAATTTTCCAGAACACATACAACTTTTTGACTAAGACATAACAATAATCCAAAGTCTCGTGATCCTACATGCATAACACAGATAAACGGAAATTATACTATACAATTGATTTAAAATTCGACAGAGGTTGAGACGAATCTGTGATATAAAAGAAGGTTCCATTAAATTTAATAATTTTAATGTAAATATTATATATGTGTAATGAAAAACACTAGGTAATAAATCATATATTATGGACTCATAAAATTAAATAAATTACAAATTTAAAATATTTAAAAATTAAAATTTTAAATCCACTTCTACGATGAGTTGCACATTAAAGTGAGTTCGAGAGGAGTTAACCTAGAAAACAAGAATCCCATCATTAACAATTTAAAATGCGTAGAGAAGGTCAGTATACTGTTAAAAAGCGTGACCTAACTTGAACAGTAGGCATGCACAAAAATTTTGTTTTATTGTAAATAAAATACTAGCAAAATAGCTCACTAGGCTACTTATTGTAACAAGTATATATAGGGGACAAATAAATAATATTGACGGATCAAAATTTACTATTTGTGAATAAAAATAGTACTATTCCCTCAAAATTGTTTAGTTTGTTTTTACTTACATGGAAATTTTTATATTAGTTTATTTTACCTAGAGTTTGTTTTTACTATTCGTCCGACATATTTTTTTTGATATGTTTGCCCTTATCATTCAACTTTAGGTACATATTTATTCTTGGAAGGTTAAGTGTAGCAGTGGCGTATATATACAATATCTTTTTTAAGCGATGTGTGATTTCATTGAAATAGTTAATTGAAAGATCATTTAATCAAACTCTAGTCAGAAATACGAATATACAGATGAGCTGAATGAGGTGCTCAGGATTTTAGTTATTAAATTCTGGGTTGAATTGAACCACCAAATTTCCAGCTAAGTCAACCAATGAATTTGGTTCTAACTTTTATTATCATGTTGCTTTTTTTTCAGAACTTGTACATAACATAAGTCAATAACTCACCCTCATTTCAGCCTCAGTAACAAGTAGTTGATTCTGCTTTTGAACAACAGGCAAATAGTTGAATTAACAAATAAGTAAAATGAACAACATTAATTTCTTAATCCATACCCTCATAAAAGATTCAAGATTTCAGGCAAATTAAAATAGTTTGACGAAAACAGAATCTGTTTTTTTTTTCCTTCTGGTTTTGATTTAATGGGTCGGGTATAATATTGGGTAGGTAGAAAAATTAAATTGATACAAATTTTAATTGGGATAAAAATATATCCTCGTAAGTGCCACATAGACGCCAAGAAGGATGATAAGAGTAGTGACATGGGATCTAATGGTCAGGATAAATATATATCACAAACAAATATATCAAAAGGGTATGATGGAGGTTAAATACAACTTTTTTATAAGAGTACAAGGAAAATACGACCCTTTTTTCTTTTTATGTTAAACTGTATGTATGTAAATATTATTTAATTTTATGATTTTAAATTAAAATCTGTCTCTCTTCACAGAATCCTATGAAACCACGTATGCGTCCTCTTCAGAAACACGTGATTTGGGATTTTATTGAACAGCAAATACTTGCTATTCAATAAAAGAAGATTATGTGCGTACTTTAATAGTCAACAGATTTAGTAAATTAAATGAAAAAAAATTAAAACATCAGTCAAAAGCAAAGCAAAAGAGAAGCAATGCCTAGCTTTATTCGACGTCGCAAGCTTCAATTTTTGCAGAGCTCTCAAGAAGTTCTATAATTAAGGTTATATTTGATGGAAAGGAAAATGTTTTTCATGAAAAAAATTTTTTAGAAAAGATTTTTTTGAAAAATAAATTGGCTTTGAATTTATTTTTTTATGTTTAAAATACTTTTGAAAAAATAAATTTTAAAATTCTTTTTTGTGTGGGGGGGGGTGGAGGTGGGGGTGGGGGGATAGAGGCTCGGATGGGCTACAGGCGTTACGTATCGCAGTCCCTGTACCACGTGT
>JAOTQJ010087041.1:0-12249 GCA_025642045.1 Solanum sejunctum
AGGTGAAGGTCAAATATCACCATGGTGCGCCAACTGACTGTTACCCATTGTCCCAGTCAACTTTACCTTGGTCAGGTTTGGTTGATTAGACGAGAACACATCAATTGAATCATGTCGTCTACTTTCCTTTTCCTATTCATCACTATCTTGGTCGAGATTGTGATAGTAGGCAGGGTGTGGTGTTAGCCACCACTAAACATCAATCATAATGAATGGAAATAGAGAACACATTCAAACCCCCAATCATAGAAATGCACAAAATTAGGTTATTTCAAGTCATTCCCATGGTTCCCACAATCCCATGTTGTGGGTGCTTAGCTACTCATGGCTAAGGCAAAACCAACAATAATGCAAATAAATGACATAGGTGAGAGTTTTACCTAAAGCAACAAAGAATAAAAGCACCACAAATTGCAAATCACAAGCTTTAACAAAATGGAGAATGAATATAATGTGAGTCTTGCAATCCCCAAAAGTGGGTTTTCTAATTTGAAAGATAAAATCTACTCTAAACTCTAAAGATATTCTAGAGAATATTTTTAAAGTGTTTTTCTCAAGATTCACGTCTGGTCTCTCAAAATAAACCATATGATAAAGTATTTAGAGTATTTACAAATTCAACCCTTAAAATTAAATAGAAAGATAGTTGGCAGCAGGTATGTCACACAGGTATGACTCGTAGGGTGACCTGTAAGTCATAATTGGGGTCTCGTATCAGGTACTTTGCATTTTGGACTTGGCTGTTATGACCCACCAGTATAAGTCATTACTTTGGCTACGACTCATATGCTTCTCTCATAGTCTAGGCCTTCAGTTGTTGGTCCAAAATTTTTGCTCTCTGTTTCTTGCTATGAACCCATCTATACGAGTCGTAGGAAGACCTACAACTCATAGAGTGGCCTCATAGGGTTGACCTCTACTTAGCAGATTTTTAATTTTTCTCACTGTTCCTTGCTACGAGACACCTTGTGACTCATAGCTTGAGCAACGACTCAGATGAAAGCTCGTATATCATACACTTCAGTAAGATCTGCAACTTTCTTCCAAAATCATGCTAACCTATCTTTTCTGCAATAACAATAAAATAACACATAAAAACCATAAAAATCCAAATTAAGAACTTACAAAATCCCCTGTGTTAGGCATCAAATGTGTTGTATTTTGATAGCACATTAGATGACCAAGTCGAAAGAACTACTCAAACTCTTGAGGATATGCTTAGGGATTGTATTTTGGAGTTTAGGGGTAGTTGGGATGATCATCTTCCATTGATTGAATTTTGTTATAACAATAGCTATCATTCTCATATTGGTATGCCTCCTTTTGAGGTTCTCTATGGTAGACGTTATAGATCACTGGTTGGGTGGTTTGAAGCGGGAGAAATGGCATTTTTGGATCTGGATCTGGTTATGAAGGCAATGGAGAAGGTAAGGTTAATTATAGAAATGTCGAAAACAGCCCAAAGTCATCAAGATTCCTACTCCGATGTGAGGAGAAGGGAGCTTGAATTCAAGGTTTGTGATTGGTTCTATTTGAAGGTGTCACCAATGAACAGTATGGTTCGTAAAGTAAGAAGGGTAAATTAAGTCCAAGATTTGTGGGTCCTTATAAGTTGATGAGGAGGATTCGTAAGGTAGCTTATGAGTTGGAGTTTCCTAGTGAAATGGATTTGGTTCATACGGTATTTCATGTTTCTATGTTGAGAAGTGTGTGGGAGATCAGAATGTTATTATTTCATTAGATGTTGCGGGTATAGTTGAAGATAACTTGACTTATGAAGAAGTTGTAGTGGATATCTTGGATAGACAAGTGAAGAGACTATAGAAAAAGGATGTTGCTTCCGTTAAGGTCCTTTGGAGGTATCAACAAGTCAAAAGTGCTACATGGGAGGCCGAAGTAGACATGCAAAAGTGATGTCCCTATCTTTTCCATTCTGTTCAAGCCTAAGTTACTAGCTCTAAGTCCTCTATGTGATTTCATGTCTTATGATTCAACCCCTATGTTAGTTGCATGTATTTATGTTTTATTGGAAAGTTCATGGTGATTCTTATACTTGTGTTGAGATTTTTGAAATGATATTTAAGCGCATTATTGCATCTTTATGTGGGCTGAAATTAACTTGTTTATGTCTCTCTTACACCTTACTTTGACATTCAAGAATGAATGTTCCCAAGGGGGAGATATTGAAATAATCTGAAAAAATGCCTGAAAATGTGCCTCGTAGGTGCCCAGAATTTTAATTTATATATATCTCAAAATCCGTGCATGATATCAAAAATTTGAGTTCATATTCTTGATTAGGGGGCTAAATTAAGTGGAAAATGTGTCTGATCATGATATTAGAGCAAATGATTCTTAATTTCAAGTTCCTAATAATTCCTTTTCCAATGTTGATCCGCGCCCACTGGCGCGACGTGGTTGGGGCGCAGACTAGTGTTATTTTTGTCCAGTATTTTTAGTTCGGTCCAACGCCTTTGGGTCTTGGGCCTAAGCCTTCCCATGCATGAAAATACCTATACTTAGCTATATTTCACTTTCATATCATACAAGACATTCCCTAATACTTTCTCAAACACTTAGACAAATATTTCACCCCAAATTTCAAATCCGGATCTTAAGGAATTCATCGAAGCTTAAGGTATGTGGGTTTCAACTATTGAGTCCTTTAACCCATGGTGCCTAAGCTTCCTTTTCACCTAAATTACATGATTATAAGTTGATTTACTTATGGGTCTTACTTATTATGAAGTTTGACTATGAACTATGTAGGGGTTTCATAAACTTGTGATAGTTTGAACATGTTTTGAGCTATGAATCTATGGTCTATTGTTTGATTTAATAAAGGGTTTTGATGTATATTGCATGAGGGTATTACCAAGTGTGGGTGGTTTTACTTTTTGATTTTCTTGCATGATTTCACTCTTGAATTGCATGTCTAATGGAGTTGAAGTCATTGAGGTTTTCTCCCAAGGAGGAGATGGCATTCTTAGGTACCAAGGTAGGTTATGTGTACCAAATGTCAATAACTTGAGAGGTATGATCTTGAAAGAGGACCATAACTCATCTTATTCTATTTACCTAGGTTCTACCAAGATGTATAAAGACTTGAGAGAAATGTATTGGTGGGATGGTATGAAGAAAGACATTGCAAAATTTGTAGTTGATTGCCATACTTGCCAACAATGTAAGGTCGCGCATCAAAGGTCGGGACATAACATTCCTACTTGTAAGTGGTGAGAGATCCATATGGACTTTGTAATTGGGTTACCAAAGACTATAAGGTGTTTTGATTCCATTTGGGTTATTGTTGATAGAATGACAAATTGTGCTCACTTCTTATCCGTTAAGGCAATCTATAGTGCCAAAGATTATGCCAAGTTATATATTCATGAGTTGGTGAAATTGCAGGGGGTTCTATTGGCCATCATTTAGGATCATGGCGATCAATTCTCATCGCACTTTATGAGGTCCTTCCAAAAGGACATTAGCATTAAAGTTAAGCATGCATTATCATTCACCCATAAATTGATGGCCAAGCCGAGAGGACTATCCAAACTCTTGAATATATGCTTAGGACTTGTGTCTTGGAGTTTAAGGGTAGTTTGGATGAGTACCATCTGCTCATTGAACTTTCTTATATCAATAGCTATCACTCTAGCATATGGATCGCTCATTTTGGAGCCCTTTATGGGAGACATTGTAGATCCCCAGTTGGTTGGTTTGAAGTGGGAGGAATGGCTTTTCTGAGAGCTTTGGAGAAGGTTAAGGTAAAATGGGAGAGATTGATAGCGGCAAAAAGTCAGGAAAAGTCCTATGCTAACACTAGGAGAGACCTTGAGCTTGATGTTGATGATTGGGTGTATTTGAAGGTTTCTCTATTGAAAGTTGTGGTTTGCTTTGGCAAGAAGGGGAGATTAAGCTGTAGGTATGTAGGGCCTTACCATATCTTGAGACGTGTTAGTAATGTTGCACATAAATTGGAGTTACCCATGGAAATGAGTATGGTTCATCCAGTTTTTCATGTATCCATGTTGAGAAAGTGTGTTGAGGACCCCAGTTGCATTGTGCCTTTGGAAGTGATGAATGTTGAAGAGAACTTGACTTGTGAGGAAGTCCCGAAAGAAATATTTGACAGGCAAGTCAAGCGGATGAGAAACAATGATGCACTCTCCATCAAAGTCCTTTGAAGGAGCCAACATATAGAAAGTGACACTTTGGAAGCCAAGGCCGATATGA
The DNA here is from genome assembly GCA_025642045.1 of Solanum sejunctum. Classification (NCBI taxonomy): domain Eukaryota; kingdom Viridiplantae; phylum Streptophyta; class Magnoliopsida; order Solanales; family Solanaceae; genus Solanum; species Solanum sejunctum. The sequence goes on from JAOTQJ010087041.1 coordinate 4,237, forward strand.
AGAAGCGATACCCCTATCTCTTCTATTATAATCAAGCTTGAGGTACTACAATCTTTCCTATTTTAGGACCTCCTTTCCTTGCATCTCATTCTCATGTTATTCATGTATGGTTATGTGATCTTGAGGTTGCATGGTAAGTGCTATTTGAGACATAGATTAAGGATTTTAATGGTGCATATGTTGTATTTTTGTATCTAGTGCATTAACATTCCTTAGAGCTTGCCTTAGAACAGGGACGAATGTCCCCAAGGAGGAGATATTAGAAGACCCCATCTATGAGGAGTATGAAAAATGCAAGAAAATAAGCTTTGGAAAATTTTGGACTTTTAGCTTCTACAAGGGGTTTTTATGAGCCGTAAGTCCTTGCTTGGCCCATAAATTGGTTCAAAAAACCTGGGTAGACTTAGTAAAATTGGTTTTTTTCATAGATCCAATCTATGACTCATTAGATAGCTCATAAAAGATTTTATGAGCCATAGATCATGTCATGGAATGTGAATTAAAGAAGGCTCCCTGAAAGTCTGGAAATCTATTAGATGAAACCCCAATCTATGGTCCATAGAATGGACAATGACCCATAAATGGGGTCTCACAGTCCTGTCCGACTAGATTTTAAAAGGGGTAGTTTTGTCATTTCTCAGTATTTCACACCTATGCTGGGTGATTTTGACCTCCAAGGACCCCTTATCAGCCCTCTTACCCCTAATTTCTCTCATTCATCCTCATTCCAAAAACACTCTAAGTCCCAAACCTCATCCAAGTTCTTCAAAGTAGAGTGCAAGCTAGGGTTTTGGTTTCTTCACCTCCAAATCAGATTTCCTCTTCATTAGGTTGACAAGGTATGTGGGTTTTGATTGTCGAGACCTTTCCTCTACAAGCTCAGTCACTCTCACCTCCTTTATGATTTCTCAAGTCATTATAATACATGGTGATTTTATGAACTTTCTCATGTTGATGATATTATGAAGTATTTTGTGATGATTTATCCTTGTACACTTATATGCCATGCAACATCAAGTGAATCTATGATTTGTACATAAGGTTTTGCTGGTGCCTTAACCAAGTTTCCTCATGTTGATGGTGGGATGTTTGAATGATGTTTAAGGATCTTATTTTACTCCTCTTGTTGCACTTATTAACCAATTGCATGATTTTAAGTTTATGTACATGTACCTAATATGATTTGATTGAAAGATGTATGTTAAATTTTTAAGCCATGAATTCTTTATGACATAATATATATGATAAGTATGTTCAGACTAACAAGGGGGCTAACAAGTATGCTGTGAGATCATGATCATGATATGAATGAGAAGAATTATGTTAATCCCTAACTTTATATTATAAGTTATGATTAATGAGATACACCAAGAATGATACTAAGATATTTTGATACTATGCATGCGATAACTATCACTATGTTTCAAGTATTCCATGGGATTGTGACCTAGCACTAAGAGGACCTTCGTTGTCTCCTAGGGTCTCTAAACTATGTGTCACCATAGGTTTATGACATTAATTCCCTATTTGGGCTTGTACCTACCGAAATGGCTATAACATAAGGTGCAAATATTAGTTGAACCTACCGAAAAGGCTATGCATAAGGTAAAGATAAATTTGCTACCCACAAAAAGGTTATGCCATAACATGGTGGCACTTGCCGAAAAGGCCATGCCATGAGGATAGTATTAGGTCTACCTTGGTAAAATAGACCGCTCCCTGTTCGATGTGGAATGAACATCGGAATTCCAAGTAGTAGCTTGCTTGGTCATATATGTTTGTTATGGTGCCTTTCCACTATGCATATGGTGTCATGTTATTTGATGATTCTTCATGAATATCCCTCTAGGCAATTGTCGCTCATGATATATTAAGCCAATATCCATTGTATATGATGACACATATTGATTACTCATGATTTATGTTCCTTGATGCATTTTCAACCTACACACTTTGTACGTTCCAAGTATTAACGCATACTTTTTGCCTGAATGATCTAACCATGTAGTAACTATAGCTCCTTGCCATACTCCTCCTCCACAAGGCTAGAGGTTCCTATTGAAGCCTGCTTATTAAGTCCTCTACATTCGAGGACAAAATTACATGTATTTTCATGTCTTGTTTAGACTTATTTATTTTTGGATACTATCTTTAAGGGTGAGCCTGGGAGATGTCTTCGACCCTGTCTTATTCATGATTAGAGGTATTGTTAGATATTGTGATGGTTATATTTGATTGAGCTTTAAGTCCTTATGCTTTTGTATTATGAAAACATCCCTTATCCTGTAACCCTTTTTTGTTAAATTCTTGATGATGGTGATGAGGTGGAAGTCCTAAGTCCCTAATTGCCCCTACAGTGTAAGTCATATTCACCAGTCCCTTAGAAATTATTTTCTATGTGATTATGCTCATGCTCTTACCTACAACATCCCCATAGCGTGAGTCCAGAGCCCTGTTTCCCTTAGAAATTATGTGCATCATGTTTATTGCTCTTTTACGCTTTAGCGAAACCAAGGAAGTGCTATGCATGTTAAAGAGGTTTGTTAGGGGTCCCTTCATGTTCCTATTCACCGTTTCACGTCTAGGCCCTTGGCTTAGGGTGTGAAACTTAGGTAAAATCATTAGAAACTTAAAATATGACCTTACAGGTCCTACAATTACTAGAAGCATAGGATGCATGCAACCAATCCATACTAAAAATAACATCAACATTGGCCATATCAAAATCGCTATAGGACTATTTCTAGGACCTTCTTTTCTAGGATGGATTCATAGGACTATTTCTATAGACTTTCTTCTCACCAATAGGGGTATAGCCAAATAAGGCTCTAACAGAACTTTCAGAAGCACATCAAATTTTACGGAAACATGATTAATAAAAAACATGTTAGCACTGAGGTCAAGCAAATCATACACATCATGATCAATGACTTTCAGCATACAAGTATCCAAATCAAGAGCCTCCTCTACCTCTTGAGTAGCATGTAAAGCATTTAATCGATTCCCATGTTGACTACCACCATGAGCTTGGGTACCTTGTTACAATTTCTGTTTTTGAGATATTTGACCTTGTGCATATCCTTCCTTACCCTTATTAGCAATATTAGGACATTAGCAATCTTGTGTCCCATCTTTCCACAAACAGAGAAACCATTTGATGCTCTTAAACATTCTCCCACCTGATTCTTTTCACATCTAGGGCACTTAGAAGGAATAGCAGAAACCCTCAAAAGATCACCTTGAACCTTACGAGTAGCCCCTTTCTCTTTGTCAAATCTTTTAGTAGAACCTTTGGAAGACCCTTTTCCTTGTTAGGTTTGGCCACCACTGAACCTGTCACGACCTAACTCTAGGGCCTAGTTGTGACACGGTGAAGGTGACACTCAAAGGCATTCCATCCAAGCCTCGTACTCATACTGGAAGCATTCATAAGGTATAATAAGCATAAAAGAGAATAAGAAAGCAGACGTACATAAAATGTAAGAGTGTCATAGTTTCCAACAGTGAATATACATCAATTCATCAAGGTCCAAAACATGCCTCTACATCATAGGTCTTGGTAGGGACTAGCACATAGCTTACTACCTCACCCTTAAGATATACATCAAAAGAATAAATATTATAAAGTCTCAACATAAAGGAAAACATCACAAGGCTTGTTGCTAAGGCATGGGAACTTACCAACACATCGTCAGTCTCAAGAATTTGAATCTAGCGATGGAATGGAATAATCTCCTCGTCATCCATCCTTACATGGTTGGATCATGCAGACAAAGAAGTATGCATTGGACATGAAATACACTAAGTATATAGGTATACCATGAATCAAAGGATATCACAATAATATCAATATGCATAATCATAATTAATGGGATAAGGACACAATATGTATAAGCATCCAATTTAAAAATCATGAGAAGAAGCATCATAATTTCATTCATAACCTTAGCGTATATATGTCGAATTAAGACCATAACTGAAATCCTAAGACCATCCAGACTATTACATGAAATCCCAATGTTAGCTCTACATTGTGCTAGGAGGAGTCTACTTTGCCAGATATACTCGATCCTCACTCTATAGGCTCTATCCTACCATAGTGAGAACCATCATTTGACCCCACCCTTTAAGCTCTATCCTAGCATAGTAAGTATCCTTCATTAAGATAATTGAATGCGATAGCACACCATTAAGGCATAAAATATAAAAATTGTTCCTATGGTGGCACATAGTTATGGGAACAGGGTATCTACCAAAGCCCTCTCAGTGCTAAGTCATATCACACAGAATACGTAAATCGTACATATAAATAGGGTTCAACAAAGTTCATACTTCATTAAAATCATGCTTTCATAAGTCATAAATATTTATCATGCTTTCATAAGTCATAAATATTTATCATACCTTTCATAAAAAATATCATGTCATAAGAATAGCCTATCCACTTGCTTTCATCATAATGTCGGTAGATAATGTCACCATAACATTATCATAAACATTAGGATTTTCATTACCCTCTCTATCGTAGCATCATCATAGCTTTCATAACATCATTATAGTCATACTATTATTATCATCATTTAAAATGTGTTATTCATACTTGAGATCATAAGCACAGAAATATATAGCTTTATCATATGAGACTTAGGCTAAGTGTGGACTCATGGTCATTTGTGTCAAAATCATGAAATTCGGTAAGATTCATAGAGAAAACATGTAATTGAAATAAAATTAGATCATTAATAGAGGAACCCACATCAAATTCATGCATACTTTGAAATCACATACTTGTACTTAAAATTCATGTACATCATGAATTCTTCGTAATTCATGCATAATTAGCCGTAATCATCATATAGAAATCATGATCCATGCAATAGGGATCATAGCATAAAAGCCCATGGGAAGTCATCTTATATTTTGATAAAAAGGATGGTTTTGGATTGGGCTTCATAGATGAAACTAATCCATGAATGAAGCCCCACATACGTCAAGTGAAATCCTTAGAATTGGAGAAGAAGATCGATAAGTCCTTAGTCCAACCTTTAAGCTTTAGCATAAATAGAACTCTTGACTTAGATAGAGAATTATTGAGAACCCTTGAGAAAATTTAGGGAATTAAAAGCTTTGAATGAGCTAGGAATAAAAATTAATAGAGGTTAGGTTAGTTAAGGTAGCCAAAATGGCATAGTTTTGGACTTAGTTGGATTGACAAAGTCAAAAAAACCTTCATTAAAAACTATCGGAGTCATCCATAAAACCCCTTCAATAGGCTATGCAAACTTACGGGTCGTATGTTACCTTGGACGTCAGGGTGTCATAACAGTTGAGCTACTGAAATTGCACTTCTGACTCACGACCATGTAGCACAGCTTGCAGATAAACTTATGGGCCAAAAAACCTTTGTAGTGAGACTCCACAGTTAGACAAATTTTTGGTTCCTTCAGGCCACCATCTAGGACAGCTATTGATGGGTCATGATTCTCTATACGGACCGTCTGTTAATTCATAAGCCAGCTTTCAAAATTTTTTCAATTTTTCAATTTCACTGGGCACTTTCAATGAGTATGCAGGACTTGTGGATGCATCCACAGGCCGTAGAGTGGCTTATAAGTTCAACTTGTCAGCAAAAATCTTAACTCCCTGCTTTCTCAAGCATATGAACATGAGGGATGTTACAATATCTTTCCCTTGGGATAATTCATCCTCGAATAAGATAAAATTATATTTGAATATATTAGGAATAGAGTCATTAACATAGCATAAATGCAAAGATGCAACTTAATCACCATTTTCATAAAATTATCAAACTTATGCACCAAATATCATTAAAAAAATAGTTTCATGATCATGCATACATGCAACTTATTAAGAAATGCACTTTCATGAGAATTTCAAAGGATTAGATCAAACTATATACCTTGGCTTGATTAGGAGGAAAGAGATAAAGGTATCATTTCATCATATCTGCTTCAATCACCCATGTAGCACTTTCAACTTGTTAATTTCTCCATATACTTTAATCTTGCAACCTTTTTATTCCTCAATTTCTTTACTTGTTTGTCCAATATGTCAACCGGTACTTCTTCGTAAGTTAGGTCTTCCTCAATAGAAATACTAGATGAATCTTTCAATTAAACAATAGACCGAGGATAACCCAAGCATTTCTTTAGAATCAAAACATGAAATACTAGATGAATCATAGCTAATTCCATAGGCAAATCTGATTCATAAGCTACCTTCCTAACTTTCTTCATTATTTCATAATATCATACCTAGTTAGGATGCAATTTACCTTTCTTGCCAAATCGTATCACTCCTTTCAGTAGGAAACCTTTATATAAACCCAATCACCTTTACTAAAGTCTAAATCTTTTTTCCTAACATCAACATAGGACTTTTGATGACTTTGTATATCCTTCATCCTTTCCCTTACCCCTTCACCTTCTCCATAGCATCAAGCACCAATACGGATCTAGCTAAGGACATTCTCATACATCAAACCATCCCACAGGCGATCTACATTGTCTAACATACAGTACTTCAAACGGGGCAATATTGATACTCGAATAAACATTGTTGTTATAAGCAAACTCAATAAGAGGTAAGTGAGCATCCAAAATTCCTTTAAAATCAAGCACATAAGCGCTCAACATATCCTCTAACATTTGTATTATCCTTTTGACTTGTCTATCCATTTGAAGATGAAATGTGGTGCTTAACTTCACTTTCATACCAAGGCCCTTTTGGAATGACTTTCAAAAATGAGAATTAAATTGAGCACCTCTATTAGATGCAATGGACAATGGTACCCAATGTAACTTTACCAACTCTTGGATATAAACCTTTGCATAATCCTCGGCACCATAAGAAGTCTTTACCGACAAAAAGTTAGTTGTTTTCATCATTCTATCCACAACCATCAATATTGAGTTAAATTGCTTGCTAGTCTTTGGAATATCCGTGATATTCACTATCTCCCATATCAAAGTTGGTATCTCAATTTCTTGAGCAAAACGATCAGGTCTTTGATGTTATACATTCACTTATTGACAATTTGTACATTTCACTACACATCCTGCTATATCTTTCTTCATGCCATTACACCAATACACTTCCCTCAAACCTCTATACATTTAGTGGATAAAAGATGAATAGTATACTTGGAATATGGGCTTTATCAAATATTTTCTTTCTTAAGCCACCTACATTAGGTACACATAATCATCCTTGGTACTCAATGCTCTATCTCCACCTTTTGAAAAGACCTCCACCTTCTTATCAACCACCTACTTCATCAATTCACCAATGGATCCATGTCGTGTTTTGCCTTAATTTCTTCCACCAAAGATGATTGCGCCTCATTAGGTAATAGCACACCACCATCACTCAAGCTAGCAAACCTTGCACCCAAATAAGCCAAATGGTGCAATTCCTTGAGATATTTCCATTATCAATATGTGTCATGTTGCCTATAGTCACTCTACTCAATGAATTGACCACTATATTTTTCTGATCGGGGTGATACATCACGCTTATGTCATAATCCATTAAAAGTTCCAATCATCTTCTTTGCCTTGAATCCAAATCTCTTTGGCTAAACACTTATTGAAAACTATTGTAGTCGGTGAATATATCAACATGTACCCTATAGAGGTAAGGTCACATAATCTTCAATGCAAACACAACATCAAACAACTCAAGATCATGCTTTGGATAGTTCATTCCATGCATTTCACTTTCCTTGAAGCATAGGCGACCAACTTTCCATGTTGCATCAACACACGTCCGAAACCTGTATGGGAGGCATTAGAATACACCATAAAACCATCCGAAACTTCAGCAATGTCAAGATAGGAGTTGAAGTAAGACGGTCCATCCTTCAACATTTGAAAACTCTTCTTAAATTTATCGCACCATTTTAATTTCACCTTCTTTTGGGTTGCCTTAGTCAAAGGAGAAGCAATGGAGAAAAATCCCTCAACAAGCCTTCTATAGTATCTAGCCAAACCC
>JAOTQJ010087052.1:0-12248 GCA_025642045.1 Solanum sejunctum
TAGCAACCCGAGAGTTCTTTGCTTGGTTACTCTCTTCTCTTTTTTTTCTAAGTATGAAAGACCCTCTCCTTGCACAAGATAAGCCTCTATATATATATAGGCACAAATATCTTCCACTTGGACCAATTAAAATTAAACACACACATGACCCCACAATGATTTAATTCTTAAGGATTAAACTTAGAATAAAATTAACATTTGGTCCCAAACTTTTCCAAATCAAACCAATTAAGGACTTACGGGTTCTAACTTGCGGGGTCTAACACCTTGCCACACTTATACTAAATTAACTTCATCCTTAACTTTTGAGTCCTTAGAATTCATGAATAGTGTTCGTTTGACCAGAAGTTAAATAGTTTAGAAAACTATAGGTTCAAATTGTTTCGGAATTACTAACGCGTATAACTTTCCATAGAAATTCTAAATCACTTTAAAAATTATTTTGAAGCCTATTCTAGTAATGTGCATGATGGGGATTAAGTAAGTTCCTTTGAAATCACCTTTATGTCTAAATTTGAGCAACTTTGACAATATTCATAAATGAATAACTTCTTGATTTCAAAAAAAAGAATATTTTGCATATCACTAATCTTATGGAACTAGTTTTTATGCATGTGATTCCCACGACTCTATTCGTGCCATTATGGTCTCGTTCCCCGGTTCTCAGGCCGGTTATTATCGTGCATATGTGTAACTATATATATATGTATATATATTCCGAAGTAGGTTGGATACAGCGGGTCAATTTGTCCATGGGCTAGCTTTGCTTAGTTTGGAGACATAAGGAGCTGGGCTTGGGATATGTTGGCATCATGACGTGTGGGTATTGGGCCTCATTTGCCCTGGATCATGTGAGTGTTTGGCCGTTGTTTACCTCGGCACACTTATCGGGCATGATGACCTCTACACATTACGATACGTGAGTGTTTGGCCGTTGTTTGCCTCAGCTCACCTATCCTATGACGTGAGTACTAGGGCGTTGTTCGCCTCAACTCACTTATACCATAGTTGGGACTTGTGTTGGAGTTTTCGGGGATTTAAAATTTTTGGTGTTATGCTGTGGTATGGTGTGAGTTTGGAGGTCGCCATCGTTCCCATCCGACATGCATTACTTTGATATTTTAAATAAAAAATTATTTTGATGTTCGCATGCAGGTTTGACTTATATATTTTTATCGGGATTATTACTCTCATTTATATTTTTTACTTTTCACTTTACATATTCGGTACGTATTTCGTACTGACCCCCTTCCTTCGGGGGGCTGCGTTTCATGCCCGCAGGTACTAACGTGCAAGCTAGAGAGCTACCTTCTTAGGATCTCTGTCTATCGTGAAGTGCTCCCTTTGCCTTGGGAGCAGATTTTTGGTATATACATGTACACTTATTTTCTATACTTTGCATTTATGTATATTCGAGGGTATGATGGGGCCCTGTCCCATCCTATGATTCAGTTTGTATGTGTAGAGGTCTGTGGATACATGTAGGTGTGGGATATTGCATGTGATATGACTACGTATGTATGATACATTTATTGGAAATTTCTACCGCAGCGGTGACCTTGTAGGCCCACATACATATGTGTATAGATATTTGCTGTATGCCGGAGTTGCTGTTTGCAGGTTTGGTTAGTCAATAAAATAGAGAAAACTCTGCCAAAATTTTGATAGATTTCTTAGCTATTATAGTTGGAAATCCGATTTATTATTTGTCTGGGTGCCCAATCGGCACTAATCATGGTCCCTGGGTTGGGTCGTGACATATATATAATCAACACATACTTATCTTTTTGATAGGGTAGATTACGCAGTAGATCATACATACTATATTTTGTCTATTATTCAAGTTTGAAGTATAAAATAAGACTAACAATATAGTTATATACATATTTATATGGCAAAACATGTATATCCCGGTGAATTGTAGCGCCGATTTTCATTGGGTGCTGGCAGTAGTAGTGTTGAAGGAAAGATTGATACGTGTCTATGACTCTTCTCTTAGATCAAGGCAAAGAAACCCATCATCTGCGATTGAAAAAATTGCATTGATGCTACCAAAGTAACTTCTAGATAGTGATTTTTATGAAAAAATTGATCGTACAAACTGGGAGACACTTGATGCATACAAGGACAAGTCAATGGGTGATATCATTGTCGAAAACATCCTTTTACAAACGATTGTCGAAAACATCCTTTTAGAATCGAGTTTGTAAAAGGAATTGCACAGCAAAAAAGTGACAGTGTGTAAGTTCTTTCTCAGTTGCACGTAGACTACTCATTTTCTATTTATAATTTTGACTGCTCATTCTCTAATTAATTTTACTCTATCTTCTTTTGATTCTTTAAAAATGCAGAGATTATAGAGTTTTTATAGAAGCTTTTGTTGAATATCTAAGCGATGGAATTTCAATTCGTTCTAATGCAATGCATACTACTTATTTGAGTAAAATATATGCCGTTCTTTTATGGAAATATGGATTGGATAAGGCTTTTGAAGGATACAAAAGTGACAACGATGATCCCCTAGACTCAAGGAACCTTTTCTGTCCACTCGATAGAGAGAAATTAGTTGTTCGTTCTTAAACCATTCCTCTGATGTACTTTTTTTGTTTATAGTCATTGGAAATCACTCCAACACTGTTTACTTATTTATTTCTAATTTTTGGCGCACAACAAGTACTACTCTTTATAATAAAGTTTTTGTGACGTTTTAATGATATTATGTGTGTTTACTTGATACTTCTAGCCAGTCACCTTCATAATACATATTGCATAAATCTGTATGCAAGTATCAATGCAAAGAATTCACTGATATATCCTAGATATTACATTGTTTATCCATCCTTGAAAGCAGTCGTTCACAATCTATAATTTATTGATACTTAAATAATATCACTCAATATCACTCCATCTTCTGATTTGTTCTACCTTGGTTTCAAAATAAGAAAAATTAGATTCTGAAAGGACAACCATTTTAATACTAGTCATTTATCTTATTAAAAGATACCTAATAAAATTCCATTTGTTCTTGGGTCTACACTTACTACACTTGAATACATTCACTTTCAAGAAATTCATTACTCTTCAACTGGCAATGACTTAAACAACTTATAAACATATAGTTTTACTTCGAATCAAATCCAAAAAAAGTATCAACGAAAATGATCCACTAATACCTCATACAAATTATATTACTATCGATACATGACATAAATTTTTTACAGTATATAATTCAATGATACTTAACAAATATCATTCAACACCAACCCATCTTCTTAATATCTTCTGCCCAACTATTAGCGTAACAAAAACTAAGATCAAAACTAACAACCATTTCAAAGCATATTCATTGAAAACATATAAAAAATTAATTAAAAAACATACTTGTTCAACACATATTCATGACTCCTAACAAATTCATGGTCAAAAAAGTGCAGTTACTAGTCACTTTTCTTTCAGAAAAAAGTACATGAACATCTATTATGTCCTTTCTGACCACAACGACTACAACAGTTTGTGCTTATGATGATCTTTCATACTCTTCCTTCTGCCTTTCTGTGGTCTTCCAAGCATTCTCTTGTACTTTGGCGGCAAAACCACCTCAACAAGAACTTCTTTTGGTACTTTCTAATCTGATCTATCTAGCATTGGCATTATCATCACCTCATAAGTACTTGCTAACGCTTCCGATTTATAATAATCAGAATAGTATGGATGCATATCAATTACATTCTTGCTTTTTAATACAACAATTATGTGTGAACATAGTACTTCATTAATTTGGACTTTTTCACAACATCTTTTTCTTTCAAGGCAGACAATGTACCTTTGTCCAGCATCATAAACTGAATAAACATACTCCGACGACGATACCACCTATTCAAAAAATTAATACATGTTGATACATACACATTTATGGTTTTAATACAATACTTATGTACTTTAACTTTAAATTTTTTTGTTTGGCTACTGTTTGATAGAAAATAATAACACTTTACAGAGTCGCACCATCAAACATCATAATAAATTAGCTTTTCACAGAGCTAAACTCAGATGCGTACCTTTATCAAAGAACAACTAGCAGTATTATCAATTAGAATTCCTCATACTTTTTACCTAAAGTTTCTTTGATATATGAAGCCCTCTCCCTGTTCTTGCAATTTCATGAACCAAATAGAATTCTTGCCTCCTCTAAGAAATCTATAATAGACAGTTCTCTTGCCTCAACAAGATATCCATTGATACATTCGGTGATCACTGATACTATAAGTAAAGATTTTAACACATTGATACCTTTGTTTGTCGAATCTTTTCACCCTGAAATTGAATCCCTTGTCGATCTTATATTTCTCCATCACTTTCACTAATGTGGCTTTGTCCTTGTACATTTGTTTAACATTGACATCGATATTAGAAGAATCAGATATAACATTTTTTAATTCAAGTTGAAGGATAGAGCAAGAAATCATCAAATCTGCTTCTACTATGCCTGTCGAAGCATTAAAAACCAAGTTATCTACCGTGTCCAAATCAATAGTATCCAAGCAAAGTGGGTACATTCCAAATTTCGGCTCCTTTTTCTTAATTTTAACATACAACTTTACACCCATATTATTTTTGATTGAAATTGGAGAAGCATTGCCTTCAACAACGTATCATATCTTAATTTTTTTCCTTCGCTCATTGATACCCAACTCAGCAGCTATCGCAACTTTGATGTCAAAAAGCGAAATGTTTTCTCTGATAATAATCTCATCGCTCTTATATTGAGTATACATAATGTTCGATTCTCAGATCCCTGAATGTTGAATCAACATAGAGACATTCATCTTCAATGTTTTCTTTTTTTTTTTCAACTGATGAAACAAGAATTTGTAAATTCAACAACGATGTTCAATGATTTGTTTTAAATTTTTAAAACTAATAGTCTGTAGCATTTTTGATGAGATTGATTTTAAACAACCCCAACTTTCAGCGTTGAAGGGATTACCCATTAATTGACAGTTTGTTTTCCATATTTAGCATAACAGCTTGAAACCCAAGTGATGGTATCAACGCTAAATTCAGGTATCTTCAAACACAGAAAAAATGGGGAATTTCAGTAATTTATTAAAGAGTGTGAAATATTAGGAGTTATGTCTTTACAGTTTGTCATTTACATAATATACAAAAGATTTAAAAAAAATTAAATCGCTAAAGTGACATGGCCACTGACCAGCCACCAAAAATATGACAACTTGTCATTTCTTTAATAAATTAGATAGTCGAGAGACTATATTTGTTTACAAACATGGTCAATTATCCATTCAATGTAAATAATAATAACAATATTTTTTTATGTAAATGTTATAAACATATTTTATTTGTAGTGAATATTTATTATGTAGATTCCTTTAAAAGTTAGGAATCCTACTCTGAGACCAAGTCATTTTCTCACTTGGAGACCACATCAGTTTTTCCCTATAAATATTAAAAGTTCCCTTCATTGTAAAATGCATTTGAATGTTCTTCAAGTAGAATAAGAAATCCTCTCTCTTCTCCCCTACTTTATTCTTTAAATTATTTTATACTTTCATAATACATTATTAGCACGAGACTCTACAGTCTTGAAGTTTGAAGGCTAAGGTATTATTTATTTTTCTTTTTTTTAATATGGCTAACCTTAAGAAATTTGAGTTTGTTGCCCTTAATAGTTTGGGGAAGAACTACCCTTCATGGGTGTTGGATGTTATATCTCTTGGAGACACCAATTAGAATGAAAATAAAGCATTAAAATAAAATTGTGTTAAAGTTACAATATTCTTGTGTCATGAACTTGATGAACTTTTGAAAATATGAATATCTCACAGTTAATGATCCACTTGGTTTGTGGAAAAGTCTACAAAAATATGACCACTTGAAGATACTCATAAATAAGAGCTTGGGTTCAAGCCCCATTAATTTATGGCATAATTAATATGCTTTTGTATGGATAAGATATTGGGTTATCAAGTCCTAATGCATTATATTAATGATATAATGATGCTTAAAGAAAAATAATGTACTTTTGGTGAATAGTCATAAAACATGTTCTATTAAAATGCTCCATTCTCTAAAGTGAATGTGGTAGCAGTGCATGATATCTGAAAGAAGACAAGTGACTGAATAATGCACTGAACATGGAATGAGGTACTAAGCTATCATAAATTGATATGCTAAGATAATTGTGTTCTATTCTTGAAGAATAAGAACTTTTTGATAAATGCTACTGAGACAAATCTATTCTCTGAAGTGATGCGATAATATTCAATAAAACTTCTCAATATGAATGTGAACTTTATCGTGATAGGATAACGACTCATCTCCAAAAGAGAGATAAAGTAATTGAGAAGAAATAAATATGACAATTACTCCCTGAGTAATAAATTTTAAAATTTTCTCAGGTAATAGTAAATCAAAAATTTACTAAAGCAAAAGACATGTATCATGGTAGACTTGGAGTTTACTTATTGACATATATTAGAGAAGTAATAGATTCCTCAAGATTGCTTGTTCTCATGATAAGTTGATTGGATTAACTAATATTGGGATTGAATTCCCTAAATTCTGAAAGTATCAAATGGTGAATATGAGACCATTTACCGTCATATGATATTACAAATGGATGCATCTATAAGATGATCATATGTGCATTTATTGTCACCTTGAAGTTTGACATTCGCAAAATTATTTGTGCAAGATAATTGAGTTAAGAGCACAACTTTTAGAATATGTAATCAAGATAATTATCTTGATAATAATGATAAATATCGAAGATGATTGACACTAAATGACGCAGATAAATAGTCAATCATTACTTACGAGAATAAAGTTTCATGGTCTGGAATATGACAAATTGTAAACAAAAATATGCACCAATACAATACATGATCAATTTCCCACAAATTTGTATACGGGCAAGTACTATATAATTTTCATCTAATAATTTTGATGTATGGTATATAATTAATAAATATCCCTTGATACATAAAAGATAGATTCTCCAAGATAGATTGGAACATATGTTAGTTTATCTAACATAAAGGGGATATAATTAGAAACTAAGAGTTAAAATGCTCTTATTGGATGTCCCTGAAGAACATAGTTTTATAACATGCATGAAACATGCACTTGATCCCAGATAAAATAATTCTTGAAAGAGAAAGGAGCAAATTGTAACAACAAGTAAAATTATTAAAATACCCCTAGAAGAGATATGTACGCATAACGCATCTTCCCATGCTCCGATGATAAATCCGAGGCTGAATTTGCGATCAGCATGAAAAATTAAGTGAGGAAGTAGTCTTGATTGATTTTTACAGTAATCAAAATAAAAAATATTTTTTTATGCTAAAATGAATTCCAGAATAAGTGCACAACAGGTATGCGATGCGCAGCTGCTGCGGACCAACACTTAGTTTTGTTCTAAAAATTTTCTATAGAATTAGAAACATCATTTGGAGAATTTTCAGTGAAAAACACAAAAAATACACCCTAATCGCGTCGCAGACCTCATGTCTCGAGATGAACTTTTTTGAATTTCGTTAGGGGCATTCTAGACCCTCCAAAATCGCTCCTTGACTCATACTATGATTAAAATAGGTCATTTTACGAATAAAAATAATGTTTTACCCATTCTTAAGCCTTTATAAGTGATTGAAAAAGGTCAGGGCAAAAGAGAAGAGAAGAGGAGCGAGGAATTGAGAAAGCTCAAAGAGAGTTCCTTGACGTAGATTGTCCAAAGCTTCAATCCATATATGTAAGGCTAAATGAAAGCATGAGATTGTTCTTCCATGTGCTCCATAGGTGGTAATAGAGGAGTTAAGAGTCCATGACTCCCCATATACATTTCCTAAAATACTTTTTTGATTATTTTTTTAAAAATTATATCTATTACATGTATTTTCATATGTTTATGATCATCATAAACTTGTTTTCTTGATTTGAATACTTTTATGAGATATTATATAAACCCTATATGTTAAATTGTGAAAGCATGCATAATGAACCTAGGGATGGAGTCGAGAGCCTTGATTGAGTATGTTGATAGTAATCTTGATGTGAGTATGAGGTTGAGTTAATTGAGCTTTGTGATCCTACGAGTCTTTGCAATTGAGTTCGTGAGTTCTATCTAGATGACTTCTTCTTAACTATGATCTAGGTCTTTGAGTTCTTGAATGTGAATTGAGTCAATTAAGATAGGTTAGAGTCCCTGAAAGCAATAGAGGACTTTAGAGTTTGAGTTCATGAGTTAATAAGAAACTTCATGAGACTAATTGAGATGAGTTAAAGTCCCTGAAATCAATAAAGGACTTTAGAGTTTGAGTTTATGAGTAAATCAGAGTCTCTATGAGACTAATTAAGATGATGAGGAGAAGACATATGAGCATTAATTCTTGGGAGGAGTATCGAGCCTCAAAATGAATAAGAGTAAGTATCACTTACACTCAGTACCTACTGTCTGCCCGGCGTAGGAGAGGATTGAACCATTACATCTCATGGTCCCCTCTCGAGGTAAAGTCCCTAAAATCAATAGAGGACTTTATAGTTCAGTTGAGGCATTCCTTACGCGGCAACTATAGACTGATTGTGGAAATATCAGTGGGATTGTCATATAATGACTAGCTCATAAGTGATTGTTGTCGAATAAAAGAAACTCCCAAAGGTCCTCACCTTGAGTACTCTGAGTCAAGTTGAGTTGAGTTCCATTGAGTTTAGTTTGAGTTACTTGATAGGGTCTGATTGGTTGATGGGTCACTTGTCTACTCTTTATTCTTGCTTTAGATAGATATTTGACATTCTGATTGAGTATTATTTTGAGTCAATATTGTTCTATATTATTTTACTATATTTGTTTCACTCAGCTATTTTACATACCGGTACATTCAAAGTACTAATGTCCCCTCTGGACTACATCATTCTATGATGCAGAGGCAAGTATTAGAAGTCAATAGGTGCTCCATTGAGGATCTATTTGCATTCAGTTGACTAGTGCAACCTTTTTTTCTTTCCAGGACTTCCATATTGTTATCATCTAGCTTGAGTTAGTACTTTGTTTTACTTAAGTTGAAACACCATAACCTGTCATTGTACCATTTAGATATTAGAGATAGAGGCTTCATAGACATTGAGTAGAGCATATTGAGTATTGTTTCCTTTCCAAACTCTTATTTATTGGAAAATTAACTTTTTATATAAAGACTTGATTTCTTTAATTTCATTACAGTCTTTTCCTTGAGTATTTTTCTTCCGTTGTTGAGTATGAGGTGACGAAGAGGCCAAGTCATTCGCTTGGAGACTATCAATAATCTCCGAGTGTCAGCCATACCAAGGGTACCCTCCTGGGGCGTGATAAACTTGGTATCCGAGCATAGAGTTCAAGTGTCCTAAGGAGTCTACAAAGTCGTGTCTAGAAAAGTCTTGTTTATGGGTGTGTTGTGCACCACACTTCATTAGCAGGAGGGTACAAGACATTAGGAAAAGTTTTCCTTCTTTCATATTCTGATTTGTACGATAGATTTAAACTCTATGAAAAATCTCTCTTTTAATTTGTGTGTTACACATTACATAATTGCGATCATGCTGAAGAGCTGATAAAGGAAAAAATGAGATAATGAAAATGATAGCTGATTGAGGCTTATGACTAGAGTTGCTATCTATTAGGTAAGTAATAGAATGATGAGTTGATTGCCATAAGTTTTGACAAAAGAGTAATAAGTACCTTTGATTTTTAATGATAAGGTATAGAGAAAGAGTTATTGTTAGAATGTGATAGAGCGTGCTCAAACTAGAAGGGGGTTTATGTTGAGATGTTATTGTATTCATACTATTAAGGGTGAAATGTGATTTTGAATAGGGGGAAAGAGTGCTCTAAATATGATAGATCTATTAGGGCTATGATTTTAAGTGAATGTTCATGAGACTCATCAAGTTGTCAGCTTAGTCAGATAAAAAGATATAACTGCATGGGGGGTCGTACAGGAGTTATAAGGAAGGGACATGCTGAATAAATACTCGCTATAAGATTTTAATGGACTTATATTCTCAAAATTTTTACCTAGTAGTTGTAAGTTAGAGTGATATTAAAGAGGTGTGTGACAGATGCACATGTTAGTGCTAGACCCTAAGCTTGAATTTGAGGACTAGAGTGAAAGAGGAGTCCGCATCATGAAAGTAATAGTTTTAGTTGGAGATTTGCTCTAAGAGGCTTTCCCTAGTGTATGTTTGAGATAAAGATGTTAATTTGTGAGGAAGTGATGCTATGGGTAGGGTACAAGTGCCCCTTAGGTAAGACGAGTGAGATGAAGATAGCTCAATAGATAAGAAGAGGCTTGAGATATATATCATGATTGTGTAAAAATGTGTAAAGCTCTCAGTTATGGCTATTATAAGAATCTAGATAGTATATTTGAGTTGTCAATGTGGAATAGACTGACGTAAGTAACCTTGTCATCATAAGTAGCTGAGTCGATCGGGGCTTCTGGATAGATGATGATGAGTTTTCCATGATAGTCCCAGTCTTATACAAATAAGTTTATAAGAGCACAGAAGTTGAGCATTAGCAGGAAAAAGAAGAAGTTAGAACGTAAGTCATAGAAAGTAGTTATATATGCCATTGAGAGCAGTAAATATAGAAAAGTTTTCATAGAGACAAGAAAAAACTAAGAAGGGTATCCTTGAAGAGAGTCTTAGTGGCTATTATATACATACACGACTATAGCATAACATAAGAGTTTGAGATATTCGATGGATAGTGATTCCTTGACTATGTAGAGATATGAGCTTATAGCCTAGTAAAGGGAGTTGATTTTTAAGGCTAGAGAGATAACCTTTGAACTAAGGGAGAGATGAGAAGGTGATGAACCAAAGTAAATCTTGAGTTTGATAGATATAGGTTGATCGAGATAAGACCTCAGTTCCTTGCCATATCATATGTTCCTAATCCTTTCCATTGAGGTGATGCTTTATTCTCATCTAGTATATGACTGCCATGACCATGGCCTAGTCCCTTATGCTCATGTTAATCATCATTCATGTTGAGTTTCAAGGATGAAAAGGGATGACTTCGTTTATTAATTTTGATCTTACCTCATGGATATAAAAGTTTCTAATCCTATGTTGAGTGAGATGTGACTTGAGTTTTGCACTACATATAGTTCTGTCAACTCAGAATGATTCTTGATAGACAAGGTAGATCGTACTTCATTATGAAAGTTCGTAGATAAGGTTTCTTGATTAAATAGTGCTAATGATCTTTCGTTCCAAGCCCTTTGAATGATCTTGCTTTTCAGTTGTGATAGAAATGTTGATGATAATGGAGAAGTGATGGTTGACAAAGAGAATGAGTGTTCTTGATATGATAAGGAGGTGATATCATTTCTTTTTAAGGTTATAGATATGGAGGAGAAGTTAGGGAGATTGTGGTGAGTCTAATAGATAGTAAAGGAATCCCATGATAAGGGTGCATGCTGCTGAGGGTGTAGATGTGCTATGATAGGCTTGAATATACGGGTTCCATTATGTGAGTGTGTTAAGGTGATGAAGATGAGCAATACTCTCTAAGTAAAGCTTATTATAGGGGTATGAGATATAAATTTCGAGGGGTTAGATTAGTGTAAGTATGATCATCTTAGTACTAGCACTTGAGATTTAGAGGGCTTGAATGGAAGAGGAAGAGGTAGTTAGGTGGACATTTGAATGAGAGCTATGTGTCATGCCCAAAGTCCCATTAAGGGGGACTGGCACACATTGCCAATGAGGCCCGGAAGAACCAAACTATATCTATGTATTTTCTATACATATTATAAGGGATTTCTACATTCAATATGCCTTTAAGAAAGTAAACAGTAATAACAAGCCAAAAGAAAATGCATATGGCTAGGCTATTGGGGCCACGGTGTCTAGAGTACGAGACATGACCACACTTTAATTTACATAATTTACAAAGCCTCTAAATAAGAAAGAATATCTGATAAGAGTCGGGACAGGACCCACCTTGGCTAACTATACAATATAAAAATATAAGCTTTAGACACACAAAGCTCCGAGGAAACCTGAAGCACGGTAACAACAGCTAAATATCCGGTACTCCTATTGGGGAAAGATATTAGCACCTGTACCTGCAGGAAAAAATACAGGTCCCCTGTAAGGGATGGCAGTACGAGATAATGTACTAAATATGTAAGGCAGGAAATATTGTATATGAAGTAACAACTCAAATGAAACTATGCACT
>JAOTQJ010087063.1:0-12248 GCA_025642045.1 Solanum sejunctum
AATTAAGGACTTATGGGTTCTAACTTACGGGGTCTAACATCCTTCCCCCTTAAGAACATTCGTCCTCGAATGTCATATCAACCATACAAGTTTTGTCTATAATACAACATCTGGCAATAAACATCTTAATTATCATACGTCGTGCTTGACAGGGAAAAATAAATTACCTGAAGATACGAGAAATAAATGAAGGTACTTCTTCTTTATTTGCTCCTCCGCTTCCCAAGTTAACTCCTCTCTGTTATTATTGCGCCACAACACTTTAACTGAAACTACATCATTGTTCTGCAGTTTCCTGACTTGACGATCTAGTATAGCGATGGGTTGTTCCTCAAAAGTTAGTTCCTCCATAACATGGATATCATCTACAGGAAAAATTTTGGAAGGATCCTCGATGTATTTATGAAGCTTGGAAATATAAAATACCGGGTGAACTCCTCGATCCCTGAAGTAAAGGAGGCTCACTAAATCAGTTAAAATGCTCAGATCCTCAACATTGCGTCTGTTGACGATCTCTAGTACCTACCTTTGCATCATAAAATAATGCAGTCCAAAAGATGACATTAATACTTGGAATATACTAATATGTAAAATAGATGAATGAAACCAAAACAGGTAAAACAATATAGAAACAACATTAACTCAAATGTCAAATGTCTATCTAAAGTAAGAACAAAGAGTAGACAAGTGACCTATCAACCAATCAAACCTCATCAATTAACTCAAATCAAATTATCTTGACTCAGAGTACTCAAGGTGAGAAATTTCTGGGGGGTTTCTTATCCTACAACGATTACTTATAAGCTAGTGATTGTACAACAATGCCACGAATGTTGCCATAGTCATTCCATACTTTCCAGGTAAAGAACGAATCAAATCCACTAGGGATCCAACCATCAACAAGTCCTGTATTATTTCAGGAACTTCCAATCAAGAGGAAACCTCAATGTAATGTAATGGTCCTAATCCTCACCTATGCTTGGCAACGCAGTTAATGAGTGTGAGCTGGATTTACGTTTACTCATTTCGGTTCTTGATACCCCACCAAGAGTTAATGCTCATAATACTCTTCCATCTAAATCAATCATAAAGACTCTCATCATCTCCTCAACTCAACTCAAATGGGGCCTTTCGGCCTAACATCTCAATCATCTCATCAACTCAATTCTTGATCAATCACTCAAGGCTTCGATTAATCATTCGGAGGAATTTAATTAGACAAATTTCTTGAGTTCAATTATGGATACTCATGGGACCATCAAGTTCTATCAACTCATCATCTTGCTCACATCATAATCACAATCAACATTCTCAAGTCAAGGCTTTAGACTCCATCCCTAGGTTCATCCATGCATGCTTTCGTAAATTATCATATAGGGTTTGCAATAACTCGTGAAAGGTATTTATTTAAGAAAATAAGTTTATGATGATTATCAACATATGAAAATATATATAATAAATATAAATTTCAAGAAAATAATCAAGAAAGTATTTCAAGAAATACGTATGGGCACTCATGGACTTTCAACTCATCTTCACCATCTATGGGGCACATGGGAGAATAATCTCATGCTTTAGTTTAGCCTTACGTACTTAGTGTGAAGCTTTTGACAATCAATCCTCAAGAACTCTCCTCGAATTCCTCAATTTCACCCTGCTTTTCTCTTCTCTTTAGCCTTAGTCTTTTTCAAGAACTTAGAATGGGGTTTAAAATACTTTTTACGCTCAAAATGGTCCATTTAGATCATGTTTTGAGTTTAAAAGGAGTTGGGAAAGGTCTAGAATTTCCCTCATGAAATTAATAGAAAAAGTTATGTCTTAAGCAAGGGGGTCTGCGATGTGGACCCTATTAGTTTTAGGTATTTTTCACTAAAAATTCTTTGAACGGTATTTTCAATCCCGTAGAAGATTTTTGTATGAAAAAAGTGTTGATGCGTCGTAGGTGCGCATCGCATATCTATCACCACCCTCACTGTTTTTCATTTTCATATCAAAAATTATCTTTTGATCCTATTACTCTAAAAATCAATCGAGACCACTTTCCCACTCAATTGTTTACACTGATCGCATATCCGAATTTGAATTTACCATCGGAGCATGAGAAGATGTGTTATCCACACATCTTGCCTCTAGGGATATTTTTGATAATTTATCGAGTGTTACATCATCTCCCCCTTTGATCATTCATCCTTGAATGATATATCAAGGCATGAATAGACTTAAGACTCATGTCAATACTCACTCAACAACTCAAACTCTCGACTCGTCATCAACCTCAACAAACTCTACTTAAACTCAAGAATAGACACATCTCATCAAGAATAGAAACATCAACTTAGTCAAGTGTAAGAACATTACCTTCAACATTCTCTTCAGCAGGAATGAATAGATATGGATATTTATCTCTTATCTCTTCCTCAGCCTCCCATGTGGCTTCCTCAACAAATTGATTTCTCTATAAGACTTTGACTAAGGCGATCTCTTTAGTTCTCAACTTGCGAACTTGATGATTAAGGATTTGGACCGGAATCTCTTTATAGGACAAACTATCTTTTCTCCCAATACTCTCAACAAGGATCACCAAGGCAGGATCTCCCAAGCATTTCTTTAACACCGAGATGTGGAACACTTGATGAATTGTGTTTAACTCGTAAGACAACTCCAACTCATAAGAAACCTTCCCAATCGTCTTCACAATATGATAAAGACCAATATAGTGGGGACTCAATTTCCCTTTCTTCCCAAATCTCATGATACCCTTCATAGGTGACACTTTCAAGTACACCCCATCATTACCTCGAACTCTAAGTCTTTTCTCCTTACATCATTGTAAGATTTCTGGCAACTTTGTCCAGTCTTCAACCTCTCTTTAATGAACTTTACCTTCTCCATTGATTGGTGGACAAGATCGGGTCCAATCAACTCAGTTTCTCCAACCTTAAATTACCCAATCGGTGATCTGTTTCTCCTTCCATACAGAGCTTTATAGGGAGCTATTTGAATACTTGTATGATAACTATTGTTATATGCAAATTCAAACAATGGTAAGTGGCCATCCCAATTTCCTTTGAAGTCAAGAACAAGCTCTCAATATATCCTCCAATGTTTGAATTGTACGCGTTGCTTGGCCATCTGTCTGTAAGTGAAAAGTTTACTCAGATTCACTTTAGTACCCAATCCCTTCTGGGAAGATCTCTGAAATTGGGAGGTGACTTAAGCTACTTTGTCCGATATGATGTACAAGGTAACTCCATTCAACCTCACAATCTTATGGATGTACAACTTGGCATACTCCTCCATAGTGTTAGTTGTCTTGACTGCTAAGAAGTAAGACAATTTGGTCATCGTATCCACCATCACCCATATCGAATCAAGTTGTTTTCGAGACCTCTGCAGACCAATAATGAAATCCATGTTGATTATCTTCAACTTTTATTATGGAGTCTCAAAGTTCTTAGCTAATCCATATAGACTTTAATGCTCAACTTTAACTTGTTGGCAATTCGAGCATTTTGAAATAAACTCAGCAATATCCCTCATCATTCTACTCCACCAATAGACTTTCCTCAAGTCATGGTACATTTTGGTAGAGCCATGATGAATAGAGTATCTAGAACTATAGTCTTCAGCCATAATCTTATCTCGGATATCATCAATATCTGGGACGTACAATCTGCTCTGGTACCTCAACACTCTATCTTCCCCTTTGGAGAGGACCATTACTTTCTGCTTGTGGACGACCTCCTTCAATTGAAGTATGACAGGATCATGGTCTTGCTTTTCTTTCACCCCTGCCACCAAAGATTAAGTAGACCCATTCTGAACATTAACTCCTCCCCTACCATTCTTCTCAAGTTGAACTCACAATCAAGCCAATCAATGCAATTCTTTAGCTAATGATATACTGTCAAAATACAACACTTTTTATGCTTAAAAATTGAGGATTTTGTGTATTCTTAAATGTGATATTTATGGATTTTATATGTTTCTGTGTTTAGCTTTACATGAAAGCATGTTGGCTATGACTTGGGGCAAAATTAAAAATGTTTTTTTGTTTTTGGTGATTTATGAGACCCTCTACGAGTCGTAGAGGTAGTTTTGTGATAAATTCCAGTAAAGGATGATATATGAAGATCAGTTATATGAGCCATCTATATAAGTGGTAGAGCATTCTATGAGTCGTATAGCTGGGTTTGGTGAAGATTTCCAGTGAAGGACAATATAATGCCGTTGAAGTATACCAGAGAGCAATACGAATTATGATCCAGTCTACAACTCGTAAAGTGAAGTCATATAAGAGTAGTCCAAGATCCCAGAAGTGGATTATGTGACCCTGACTATAATTTGCAAATATTATTATGAGTCGTAGAGAGCTTTCGTGGAGTCCGCTGACCAGTTTTTCTATTTTTTTAGGACTTAATCGCAATTACTAAAAATTGCACTTTTAGGTTATTGTACAAGGGAGGACGTCATGATTCAGTACTTTTAGGGATTGTACTTGGAGAACCCAATTCTTGAGAGAGAATATAGTAAGAAAATACTTGTGGCTTAATTTGATCTTGAAGCTTGTGATTCTCATTATTTTTGGATTGGGTTGATTTCAATTCAATTGGGTAAATGCTTAATTATATTTTCTCAATTCATAATTTCTTCATCTACTCATAACATGAGCAGTTAAATCCACAACTAGGGTTGTGAGAACTATAAAGATCTAACTTAGTAAACCAGGATAATTTACAATTCTTTGAATAGGTATATATAAATATTAATCAATTCTCTTCATTTTGCATGTTTTCTAGTGGTGGCCAACATTAGATCTTGCCTAGTGTTCCTTACTGGACCAATGTAGTAATTAATAAAAAAAGAGATTGATTAACAGGATTCGATGATGTGTTCTCATCTAATCAATTGAACTAGACCAAGGGGAGATTGACTGCGACTTATAGGTAATGGTTAGTATTGCACACTATGGAGATGGGCTAAGTCACATAGCGAAATTTTCCTCTCACCTTTGACCAAAAGGTTTGGTGAACTTAAATTACCATCCTACATGCTATATTCTAGACAATAATTGAGTTATCCAGTGATACTAATTTAGGGAACCATGGGGAACATGATATCCTAGTTGCTCTCTATTATTGATTGTCTCTTGTGATCATTAGTTTAGTTTACTTTCTTATTGATTATTGCAAACCACCCTCCACCTTCAGGGAATTGAGTTGATTAACTACTTGAATTGCTTATTGGTGAATTGGTGTTGAGTCTACATATTCCTTTGGGTTCGACCCCAACCTTGGTTAGGTTTTATATTTTGACAATGACCACTTTATCCTCTAAAAAGAGGTATAACTTGGGCGACATCAGGTAGCTCTTTCTATCCTTTCTCAACATAGGTTGTACTACCCTTTAACAACCTGCTAAGAGTGTTAGCAATAATGTTAGCTTTACCTGGGTGGTAGAGAATGCTCATGTCATAATCCTTGAGCAACTCCAACCATTACCCGTATCGCAAGTTGAACTCTTTTTAACTGAAGACATATTGCAAGCTCTTCTGGTCAGTGAACATATCCATATACACTCCATACAAGTTGTGGCACCAGATTTTAAGTGCAAACACCACCACTACAAACTCAAGATCATGGGTCAAATAGTTCCTTTTATGAATCTTAAGTTATCTAGAAGCGTAGGCTATCACAACCCAATCTAATTCTCGAAGCATCACAATTGATTACAAAGTCCTCTGTCCTATCGAGCAAGGTTAAAACTGGTACAGTAGTCAGTCTCGTCTTTAACTCTTGAAAACTTTTCTCATATTCGTCAGACCACTAAAACTTGACCTTTTTCTGAGTCAATTTGGTCAATGGTGAAGATAGGGAAGAAGATCCATCAATAAATCTGCGGTAGTAGCCTGCCAACCCTAAGAAACTCCTTATGTCAGATGTAGAGGTTGGTATGGCCAGTTCTTAACTACTTCAATCTTTTGGACATCTACTTGAATACCATCACCAAAAATAATGTGGCCCAGAAAAGCCACTGACTTAAGCCAGAACTCACATTTAGAGAACTTCCCATACAACTAATGGTCCTTAATAGTCTGAAGGACAGCTGAGAAGTGATTGGCATGCTCCTCCCCATCTCTCGAATACACCAAAATGTCGTCGATGAACATAACCACAAACATGTCAAGATATTTTCTGAACACCCTATTCATCAAGTCCATGAAGGTTGCAGGTGAATTTGTCAACCCAAAGGGCATGACCAAGAACTCAAAATGGCCATATCTAGTCCTAAAGGTTGTCTTTGGAATATCATATTCCCACACTTTGAACTGATGGTAGCTAGATTTGAGGTCTATCTTTGAGAAACAAAGGGACCCTGAAGTTGGTCAAATAGATCATCTATCTTTGAGAGAGGATACTTATTCTTTATCATGACTTTGTTCAATTGCCTATAGTCAATATCATTCTGAGAGACCTATCTTTCTTTCGCACAAAGAGGATAGGGACACCCCAAGGAGAAACACTCGGCCTTATAAAGTCCTTCTCTAATAGTCCCCTCAATTGTTCTTTTAACTCTTTCAACTTAGCAAGGCCATCCTATAAGGTACAATTGATATAGGCTAAGTATCAGGAAGAATATCAATCCCAAAGTCAATATCCCTATTAGGAAGGACTCCAGGCAGATCCTCGGGAAACACTTCAGGAAACTCATTCATAATAGGGACTGACTCAAGAGTAGGAGACTTAATATCATTAGACTTAACTCGCACGAGATGATAGATACAACATTTGGAAATTAGTTTTTTGGCTCTAAGGTAGGAGATAAACTTTCTTTTTGGTGCAATAGAATCACACCTCCACTCTAGAATTGGTTCATTTGAAAATTGGAACTTAAAGATTCGGGCTCTACAACTAATGGAGGCATAACAGGTGTAAAGCTAATCTATGCCAACGACCACATCAAAATCAGTCATCTCTAACTCTACCAAATCAATAAGAGTATCTATATGATTGATGGACACTATACAAGCTCTATAGATTCCCTCAAATCGAATAGACTCACCTACTGGAGTAGAAACGTCAAAGCAAGAAGACTCTCAAGGGTTCTATAAAATCTACTGGCCACATAAGGAGTTACAAATGACAATGTGGCACCAGGATAAATCAGAACAAAACAATCAAGAGAAAAGCCTCAAACCATACTAGTCACAACATCTATGGAGTTGTCCTAATCTTAACAACTACCCATGCCATACAAATGTATGTTTTGTATCTCCACTTGTGCTTAACGTAGTACCTCTCAGGGTTTCTTTAGCTAGCAAAGCTAGTGCAGAAGATTGAGCCTGATCAGCTCTCTTTGGACACTCTCTCTGGTAGTGACCCACTTGGCTACACTTGTAGCATACATCACTCCCCTCACAATATTTACCCAAGTGTAATTTGCATACTTACCATATGTTTGTTTACCCTGTCAACCTTAAGCCACACTAACTTGTTAGTGAGATCCATGGGCTCCAACATTCTAACACTTTTGGTCATTCTAGATTCTGCAGGCAGGTGCACTAGAAGATGATGGTGCTGGCCTCAACTAGAATCTGTTACCATTCTCTCTCTTTCCAACCTCATGACTAGATGTCTTAGCCTTCTTACTTCTGAATTCTTTTCTATCATGCTATCTCTCCTCATTAGCATTTTGTACAAAAGTCATCAAACTCCCGATGTTCATATCCCTCTCAAGCATCGTTCCCTCCCATCTTTCTTTGGCCCTCTATTCATCCCATCAACATACATCCTTATTCTTCCCCTCATATCAGCAACCTTTTTCGAAGCATAGCGAGATAGCTGAGTTAACTTGAGCCCATACTCTTGCACATTCATAGAGCCTTATTTCAGATTTAATAACTCTTTTACCTTGGCCTTCCTTTGTTCTCTTGGAAAAAAAATGTCCTAAGAAAGCTTCCTCGTACACTACCCAAGTTAGCAATGGGGCATCCTCTTCTCTACCCTTCTTTCATTGGTCAAACCATAGCTGGCCACACCCTTGAGTTGGTAGGCAGTCAGTTCAACTCTATCAGTATCAGCCATATACATCACTTAGGACATTTTTTGAAGCTCCTCCACATAGTTCTCAGGATCTTTAGTGTATACAGACCCTGTAAACTCAGGCGGATTCATCCTCAAGAGTTCCCAAATCTAGATGTATCCTGTGTGCATCCTGTCTACCCACTCTTTGTCTCATAGCAAGTGTTGTGATAGCCTGGGCTAGAGCTTGAATAGCCTAGCAAAGCTCAGCATTGGAAATCTCAGTTTATAGAGGTTTCTCAACAGGGACAGCTGGATCCATGGGCTCCTCATATCCTTGGGGCTTGGGTGGGTTAACATTTTGCCTGGCGAGGTGTCCTCTACCTCTGACGGCTCTTCTGGGAGGCACAATCACAACTCTACAATGCTTAGAGCATGAATTAGAAGAGAAAATTTCATATAACATAACTCTATCACATGATTTAGAATATAAAATAGGTGAAACAATTCCTAATGTCCTATAGCCTTCTTATTATGGATGTGGAGATGTTCACACTAATAATAAGGACTTTACTAGACAAGGCTTCATACACTCGCTAGGGCACTTGAACTCTATGCTCTAATACCAAGTTTTTCATGCCCCGAGAGGGTACCCTAGATGTGGTCGGCACCTAGAGACTATTACTAGTCCCTAAGCAAACCACTTGGCCTCATCACATCCATTCAATCAATAAAATCTATAATATTAGTGAAAGTCTAAAGATAGAAATGGGCAATCTAATCTCAAAATAATATTAAATAAATAAAAAGGCTAGTAGAAAGAAACTAGCTCAATAAGTTTCAACACCAATACTCTAACTCTAGTCTATGAAGCCTTTATTACTATCTAGTGGTGCCAATGACAGACCCATGGCTACTCAAAATAAAAAAAAAGCTATCTCAAACTCAGGTCTAGCTCTAATAAGCAAGATAAAAATAAATTTAATGATCCTCCGAAGTAAGGGAGGCTCACCAAATTAGCTAAAATACTAAGATCCTCAAACGTGCGCCTGTTAACAATCTCTAGTACTTGCCTCTACATCATAAAATGATGCAGTCCAAAAGGGGACATCAGTACTTGGAATATACTGATATATAAAATAGTTGAATGAAACTAAAATAGGTAGAACAATATAGAAACAATATCAACTCAAAATAATACTCAATCAGAATGTCAAATGTATAGCTAAAGCAAGAATAAAGAGTAGACAAGTGACCCATCAACCATTCAAACATCATCAATCAACTCAACTCAACTCAATGGAACTCAATTCAACTCATCTAGACTCAGAGTACTCAACATTAGAACTTTCTGCGGTTTCTTTTATCCGACAACAATAACTTATGAGCCAGTGATTATACAACAGTCCCGCTGATGTTGCCACAATCATTCCATACTTGCTAGGTAAAAAATGAATCGAATCCAGTAAGGATCCAGCCATCAACAAGTCCTCTATTATTTCAGGGACTTCCAATCAAGAGGGAACCTCAATGTAATGTAATGGTCCTAATCCTCACCTATGCTTTGCAACATAGTTAATAAGTGCAAGTTGGATTTACTCTTACTCATGTTGGTGCTCGATACTCCTCCAAAGACTCAATGCTTATAAGACTCTTCCATCTCAATCAATCATGTCTCATCATGTACTCAACTCAACTCAAATGGGGCCTTTCGGCCTAACATCTCAATAATCTCATCAACTCAAGTCTCAATCAATAGCTCAAGGCTTAGATCAATCATTAGGAGGAATTCAATTAGACATATCTCTAGATTTCAATTATGGATACTCATAGGACCATCAAGTTCTATCAACTCATCCTCACATCACAATCATAATTGACATTCTCAAGTCAAGGATTTAGACTTCATCCCTAGCTTCATTCATGCATGCTTTCACAAATTAACATATAGGGTTTGTAATAACTCGTGAAAAGTATTCAATTCAAGAAAACAAGTTTATGATCATCATCAACATATGAAAATACATGTAATAATAGATTTTAAGAATATAATAAAGAAAATATTTCAACAAATATGTATTGAGACTCATGAACTCTCAACACCTCTATCACCATCTATGGGGCACATAAGAGAACAATCCCATGCTTTAGTTTAGCCTTACATACCTGGTGTGAAGCTTCTAATTATTAATCCTCAAAAACGCTCCCCTAACTCCTCAATTTTATGCTCCTCTTCTCTTCTCTTTAGCCCTAGTCTTTTTCAAGAGCTTAGAAGGGACTTAAAATAGGGTTTAAAACCCTTTTTATGGCCAAAATGACCCATTTAGATCATGCTTTGAGTTTAGAAGGGGTTGGCAAAGGTCTAGAATGTCCCTCACAAAATTAAGAAAAAATATTTTGCCTCGAGCAAGGGGGTCGGTGACATGAACCATGTAAGTTTTAGGTATTTTTCATTGAAAATTTTCTGGACGAGCTTTCCTAACACATAGAAGATTTTTGGACCAAAACTAAGTGTTGGTTCATGGCAAGTGCGCGTCACACACCTGTGCTACCCTCACAATTTTTTGTTTTCACATCAAAAAATTATCTTTTGATTTGGTTTCTCTAAAAATCAACCGAGATCACTTTCTCATTCAATTTTTCATGCTAATCGTATAACCGACCTCAAATTTGCCATAGAACCATGGGAGGACGCATTATGCATACATCTCTCCTATAGGATTATTTTGGTAATTTCATCAGGCGTTTCACATTATTACATCAATACAACTTGGAAATAAATTATAACAAAATTTAAAAGAAAATCTTCATCACCCTCTAAATCCATCCCCATCCCAGGGCCACTCTTCACATCCTTATGTGCAAGCAATTAAAACGAACCTTTAAAACTTATACAAAACTAGCAGTACTGAAAAAAATAGATAAACAAGCAATCCATGAATATACAAATAGAAAGAGAATTAGAGCTTACCAATCAACTCAATAATAATTAAAAAAGACACTTGATCTTTGAACATGGTAGAAGAATATTGTAAAGAAAATAATTTTTTTTCCTTCTATTTTAGAGAGAACGATAATGTAGAGGAAAGTTTCTATAGAGAATGATTATTTTTATATGAAGAGTGTCTGTAGAGATGTGGCTAAGAAAGGGTTGCTTTTATAGTTACCAAAGAGTACACTCTGTCAAGTAGAGTGTTATTCATGGTTGTGCTGTGCACCACAACTATGAGTAAGAGGCTATGAGACGCCTTAGGAAATATTTTCCTTTCTCATGTTCTAAGTCGTGCTACAGATTTAAAAGGTCCCCCCTAATGATTGTTCTTTGCTATGCTAGATCATGCCTAATACAAGAGGAAGAAGAGCCTGAACTCTCGAGGAACAACCGGCTCATGGAGAGCTTAAGATGCTCTCACCTTGCTTGCACAAGTTGTGGCTAGGCAAGCCAACCAAGGGGCCAAGCCTCTTATGGTCCTATACCAGCATCTAAGGTGAGAGGCTTGATGAGGATGAATCTCCTAAAATTCTATAGGTTTAAGGTAGATGAGAACCCTCTAGAGTTCATTGATGAGGCCTACAAGGTATTGGCTATAATGGGTGTGCATCGGAAGCTAAGGCAGAGTTGGCGTCTTACCAACTCAATGGGAAAATATGGTACAATCAATGGAAGGAGGAGAAGGGGGTCAATAATGTGGTTCTACGGGAGGAGTTCAAGGCGGCCTTTCTCAATCAGTTCTTACCTTTTGAGCTTAGGGAGGCCAAATTGATAGAATTTATGAACTTGAAAGAAGGATCTATTAGTGTGAGGGAGTATGCCCTCAAGTTCAACCAATTTTCAAACTATGCTCCATACTTGGTTGCCGACTCAAGGTCTAGAATGAACAAGTTTGTGATAGGTGTGTCCGAGTTGGTGAATGAGGAATGTCGGTATGCTATGTTGATTAGTGACATGAATTTTTCCCATTTAATGACCTTTGCCAAACAAATGGAGGAGGAGAAGTTGAGAAAAAGAAGGGGTCATAAGGCAAAAAAGGACCATTTTAAGGGAAAAGGATGGTCAGTTCCATCAATGCCAAAAGTCCTCTCATGCATTTAATAAGAGAGTTACCCAATGATTTTCCAAGGGCTCAAGGTGTCGGAGGTATGGTTCCCAATAGTAAGTGTCCAAAATGTGGTAGGGGGTCAAAGTGGCCCGTGTTTAAGGGATACTAATGCCTGTTATAGTTGTGG
>JAOTQJ010087083.1:0-12247 GCA_025642045.1 Solanum sejunctum
TTGCTAGAAAAGTCTATAGAAGTTGTCCTATTTCCATCTTGCATAAAATATTGCCTTGTGATCTTGTTGAGTTAGATCTGGTCGATTTTGATGTCATTCTTGGGATGGATTGATTGCATGTATACTATACCTCTATTATTTGTAGAACCCATAGGATCAAATTCTAATTCCCAAATGAACCCGTCCTTGAGTGGGAGAGTCATGATATGGTGGTCAAGGGTAGGTTCGACTCTTGTATTAAAACCCATAAGTTGTTCTTGAATAGGTGTCTCTACCCTCTTATGATGGTTAGGGATGTGGAGTCCAAGGTCCTTCCTGTAGAGTCGGTTCCAGTTGTAAATGAGTTTCTTAATGTCTTTCTAAATGACCTTCCCTCTGTTCCTCTAGAAAGGGAAATATATTTTGGCCTATACATCCTTCTCGATACTTAACCCATTTTTGTTCCCCCTTACAATATGGCCCTAGTGGAGTTGAAGGAATAATTGCTGGAGAAGGGTTTTATTAAGCCTAGCCAATCCCCTGCTCGGGGATTATTTGTGAAGAAGAAGGATGGGTTTCTTAGAATGTGTATTTACTATCGACCACTTAATATGGTCACCATCAAGAATAGGTATCCTCTTCTAAGAATTGATGATTTGTTTGACTAATTGCAATGGGCGACCCCATTTCTCTATGATTGATTTTCGGTCCAAGTATCATCAAGTGAAGGTGAGGGAGTGTGATATTCCTAAGACGGCCTTCCAGACTAGGTATGGACATTATGAGTTTGTTGTAATGTCATTTGGGTTGACCAATACACTAGCCATCTCTATGGACCTTATGAATAAGGTCTTTAAACCCTACCTTGATTCGTTTGTTGTGGTATTCATTGATGACATTTTTATCTATTCACATAATGAAGAGGAGCATATCGGTTATTTGATGACAGTGTTAAAAAGGTTGAGGGAAGAAAAATTCTATGCTAAATATGAAAAATGTAAATTTTTGTTTAAGGAGGTTGCCTTCCTAGGTAATGTGGTGTCGGAGGATGCTATTAAGGTGTATCCTAAGAAGACTTATATGATTAAAAATTGTCCTAGAGAATTGACCCCATCGGATATTAGGAGCATCTTGGGCCTAGCGAGTTACTATCAGAGGTTTGTGAATGGGTTCTCTTCTATTGCCTCTACCATGACAAAACTAACTCAAAAGAAAGCCAAATTAGTATGGTCCAATGAGTATGAAAGGAGTTTCCAAATATTGAAAGATAAGCTTGTGTTCGCTCCTATATTATCAGTACTGGAAGGGCTAGAGAGATTTTGTGTTATGTCTTGTAATGCTTCTCGGATTGGTTTGGGTTGTGCATTGATGCAAAAGGGTAAGGTAATAGCCTATGCTTCAAGATAACTCAAAGTGCATGAAAAGAACTACCATACCCATGATCTTGAGTTAGACATCACTGTGTTTGCATTAAACATTTGGCATCACTACTTGTGTGGGGTGCATGTTGATGTGTTCACCAATCATAGAGCCTCCAACATATCTTCACTCAAAAAGATCTTAACTTGAGGCAAAGGAGATGGTTAGAACTTCTTAAGGACTATGATATGAGTGTACATTATCATCAGGGAAAGGCTAATGTGGTGGCGGATGCTTTAAATAGAATGTTTATGGGTAGCTTAGCTCATATTGATGGCGATGATAGGGAGATGGCTAGGGATATCCATCTTTTGGCTAGATTGGGAGTTAGGTTGGAAGAGGAGGGCAATGGTGGTATTTTTGTTATTGATGGTTCTAAATCTTCATTGGTGGAGGAGGTGAAAGTTAAGCAAGATCTTGATACCTTCTTGTTGGAATTGAAAGCCTTGGTTAATGATGGGAAGGTGGAGGTTTTCTCCCAAGGGGGAGATGGTGCACTTAGGTACTAAGGTAGGTTGTGTGTGCCTTGTATTTATGGTTTGAGGGAGAAAATCCTTGATGAGGCCCATAATTCTTCTAATTTTATCCACCTCGGTTCCACCAAAATGTATAGAAATTTGAGGGATAAGTATTGGTCGGGAGGCATGAAGAGGGACATTGCCAAATTTGTTTTCGGTTGCTATAGTTATCAACAAGTCAAAGCCAAACATCAAAGGTTGGGTGGCCTAACCCAAGACATAGAGATTCCTACTTAGATATGGGAGGTGATTAATATGAATTTTGTAGTTGGCTTGCCCAAGACTAGAAAGAGTTTTGATTCTATTTGGGTTGTGATTGATTGGATAACAAAATCAGCTTAGGTTCTATCAGTTAAGACTACATATAGGGCTGAAGATTATGCTAGCTTATACATTCTTGACTTGGTAAGGTTTCATGGGGTTCTTTTGTCCATTATATCATACTGGGTTGCTCAATTTACTTCACATTCTTGGAGGTCCATTCAAAGGGCTCTTTTTACAAAGGTTAAGCATAGTACGATCTTTCACGCTCAAATGGATAGCCAAGCCAAAAGAACTATCAAAACACTTGAGGATAAGCTTAGGGTTTGTGTATTGGATCTCAAGGATAGTTGGGATGATCATCTTCCATTGATAGAGTTTGCCTATAATAATAGTTATCATTCTAGCATCAGTATGGCTCCATTTGAGGATCTCTATTGTAGACGTTATAGATCATGGGTTGGTTGGTTTAACGTTGGTAAGGTAGCCTTGTTAGGGCCAAATCTGGTTATGGAGGCTCTTGAGAAGGTGAGGATGAATAGAGAAAGGTTAAAGACTACCCAAAGTTGCCAAAAGTCCTATGCCGATGTGAGGAGAAAGGATCTTGAATTCCAAGTTGGTAATTGGGTTTATTTGACGGTATCACCCATGAAGGGTGTGGTTCATTTTGGTAAGAAGGGAAAGTTGAGCCCAAGATATGTGGGTCCTTAAAGGGTAATGAGAAGAATTGGCAAGGTGGCTATTGAGTTGGAATTGCCTAGTGAGATGGAATTTGTTCATCCGATCTTTTATGTATCCATGTTGAGGAAATGTGTGGGAGACCCTAATGCTATTGTGCCTCTTGATATTGTGGATTTGTTGAAGACAATTTGACCTATAAGGAGGTTCTGGTTAAGATCTTGGATAGACAAGTGAAGAGGTTGAGGAACAAGGATGTAGCTTCCGTTAAGGTCCTTTGGAGGAGTCAACAAGTTGAAGGTGCTACTTTGAAGGCTGAGGCGGACATGTAAAAGTGATATCTTTACCTTTTCCACTCTACTAAAGCCTAAGGTATTGATCTAAGTCCTTTATATGATCTCAAGTTTTAGGTTTAGCTCTCATGCCATTGCATATATTCATGTTTAATTGACAAGTTCATAATGATTTTACACTTATGATGAGATTTTTGAAATGATGTTTAAGTGCATTGTTGCATTCTTATGTGGGCTAAAACTTATCATGTTTACATCTGTCATATACGTCTCCTTGACATTCGGGGATGAATGTTCCCAAGGGGGAGATATTGTAATGACCCCAAAAAGTTCCTTGGAAGTGTCCGAAATCATAATTCCCTTATATCACAAAATCCATCAGCGATATCGAAAATTTAACTTCATATTCTTGATCAAAGGGTCAAATTGATTGAAAAATGTGTCTAATCCAAATTTAAGAGCAAATGATTAGCAATTTTGATTTTCTAAAATGCAAATTCCAATGAGGTTTGTGCACCCTTGGCGCGACGGCCCAAGGGCACACCTCTATATATGTTTTTGTCTAGTTTTGACTTTGGTCCAGGACTTTTAAGTCTTGAGCCTAAGTGTTCCTAAATGTGAAAATACCTATATTTAGCCATTTTCCACCTTCATATGAACATTCCCAGACACTCATTTAAACACTTAGCCAAATATTTTACTCCTAAATTCAAGTCTCAAACCTCATCTGAATTTTAAGGTTCTCATTCAAGCTTCAAGTCTCCATCTCCAATCTTCATTCTGTTAATCTCCAAAGCTAAGGTTTGTGTGTTTCTTTCATGGGTTCCTTTCACCATTGATGCCCAAGCTCTATTTGACTTATAATTGCATAATTTAAAGTTGATTTATTCATGGGTCTTGCTTATTATGAAATTCACTGCACACTATGTTGGGTTTATGAAATTATGACTATTTTATTATGTTTTGAGTTATGAATCTAGGATCTATTGTGATATTTGATGAAGGGTTTTGATTTGTATTGTTTGTGGGTGTTACCAAGTATTTATTGATGGTTTTACACTAATATTTCTAGCTTGATTTCACTATTGAATTGTATGGTTTTACGCTAGTATTACACACCCTCTGCTCGGGTGTTGCGCATTGGATAACGATGTCAAGGGGTTTGTACCTTGATAACCATATTGAGGAGTTTGTACCTTGATAACTATGTCGGGGCATTTGTACCTTGGCAACCATGTCGGAGGGTTTGTACCTAGGTCACCAAGGGCGGTAGGGTGCAACGATCGACCAACCAATTGATGGGTTGGTACCTCAATCAACAAGGCTGGTAAGGTGTAACCGTCAACCAATATGATAGTGGTCTCTTCTTACACTTCTATTATGTTCTACATAAGCATGATTTACTACTAGTATCTTCCATGCATGCCATATTGATAGATGTTACTCATTACCTATGGTTATGCATTTTGATTATGTTACTTTTCTCTTGTTGTATTTCATCCTACATACTTAGTACATTCAAAGGTACTAATGCATACTCTATGCCTACATGATTTCACCATAATGGAACTAGAGCCCCGCTTGAGCATACCCATCTACGTGGCTAGTACGATTCCACTCAAGCTTATTGGTGAGTCCTCCATACCGGGGACGTTATTTATTCTCTCATGTTATGTACTAAGACTACTTTTCGTTCGTGTAAATGTTAACTTTGAAGGTGAGCCTGGTAGCTTGTCTTGGCCTCTCTCTTTTATCTATGTAGTAGAGGTGTTGTTGGACATGTTATGTATCTATGGTATGAGCCTTGACTCTTTTGTTTCTTGATGTTTATGATATGGAAGTTTACCCGTATTCCCAATTCCCTTTGTTTATGCTTATCTCTTGTAGTCATTTTAATTACTTCCATGACCAAGGATGTGTAATGATATGTTATGAGGCTTTTTTTAGGGTTCCTTCGGGCTCCCCATTCTTTAGTCATGTCTAGGCCTAGTCTTTGGCCGTGACACCCTGATCTCATTTGCTGACTCACAAGTAGAGATTAAGTTGTATTCTTTAGCCCCCATACCATGGATGAACAACTTCTTTTCCTTGTAACACTTTTCAATCTTTTTTCCTATCCATATCAATATAGTGTTATCTAGTCATAGGGACTACTTGAGTGATTTTTCATCCTTTGTTGTCTAGCCTAGGGACTATTCGAGTGATTTCTCAATCCATCACATCTAGGTTAGGAACATGAGGTCCATCAAGCAAAATGTCCCACATCTCACTATCTTCTACAAAGAGAAAAATCACGCATATGAGTCTTCCATCAACTATAGAATTTTTCATTAATGCAAATAGATTTGATAGATGACTCACCCTCTTCTACATACAGTGGAGCTACCATTTCATCTTCAGGATCCTTTATAGGTTTTAATCTTTTAGAGGTCCAAGCTATGATACCAATTGATGGAATGGACGCGTCCATTCAATGTGTAGGGGACTAGGTCCCTTGTTATTACGGTGGTAAAGAAAAACAATTAAAAATAGTAAGGAAACAAAGTAAAAGTGCACAAGCTATTTTGCATGAAACCCTTTACGCAATGGAGGAGAAAGTAATAACCTATGTCACAAGATTTCAACCCAACTCCATCAAACTGAAAGGAGTAAAGCTTTAGATTTCAAACTTTTGGCATTAAGGAATTTAACTCTAAATCCCTTTCCTCTCACTATGATAACTCTACCTCAGGTTCAAGTAAACTAAGTAGCTACTTTACTACCCACTAAATCGACTAACTCTAGCCAACTTAGACTTTCAGACTCACTATAGTTAACTTTAGCAATGAGCTGAACAATGGAGGGTAAAATCTTGCTTAATATCTTACCCATATATATAATAGGAATTGATTAACAAGATGAAAGCACCCACTTAAGCGTAGTGAAGTACACAAAAGCAAGAATAAACTAATCTTCTTAATGTTCTACTCTAAAGCCTCATCAAGGACACTCACGCAATGTATGTAGAATCCCTCAAACGTTTTCTCAAGAAAGGTTGGATATATAAAACCAAACATTTGCAATATTTGAAATAATTTCATTGGCTAGACAATTTCTGCAAAACAGGCAAACATGCACCTACAAATAAGATACTGTTAGTGCACAATGTACTGTTTGTTGGGTGTGTCTTTTACGATTTCAGCACTCATGGGATTAGGTCCATCATATATTCCCATGGTTTATTAAATCATCAAAACTTCATAAGAGCAACCAAAATAAATCATAACATGTTTGAAATTCATAAGAATAGATCTTTGTAGATATCATGGTTCATACCACACTTCATTCACAAGAGGCACTTAGCTAACACCCTCAATCATTATATGTTTTCCATAGAAATCACATAATTCTTTATTTGAAATCTTTATTAAATGATAGTTCTTTAAAAATCGTGATGCATGAAATTTCATGAACTTAGGTAATATTCATAAAATAAACATATATAATGCATAGTTTTTCTTATCAAAATCATTTAATTAAAGTCAATTCCAATGTGAAAAGCTCAATAAAAATTATTAAATCCATGATTGAAGAAATAAAATCATAATTGAATGAACCTAATATATAATTATAAAATAGATAGTTTTAAGAATAAATCATAAGAGAGAATGGAAGCTCTTTTGTAGCTCCATGGGTGAAAAAGAATCCACGGATGAATTTCTCACATACCAAAGCTGAATCCTAGCCTTGAAATTGAATAGAAGACTTGATCTTAAAGAAATCGTCAGATCACTTTGAATTTCTTGTGGATATGAACTCTAGAAAAAAGATTTGTAATTAGTAAGTTAAGAGAAATGTGTAAGGTTTAGGCCTTAGAAGTCTGATATAATTACCCAAATTAAGCCCAAAAAAAAAATAATTTAGGAATTAGAAGCATAGGTATAAGACAAAAAAAGCCTCTGAAAGTAACTACTTCCAAGAAAGAGAAGACCACTCAACGGTCTATAGTTTGTTTTACGGTCATAGAAGATTAGATAGTATTGTAAATCTCTAGATCTCGAACCACAAGCAAATTTCTATGGTTTCTATACTAATTATGACCCATCACACTTTTCTGTAAAATGCAAGTACAGCAAACACAAATATCAAAATCTCAGTTTACGAATATCCATGTAGGATTCATGGAATCATCTACGACTCTGAGACCCCTTTCGTGAATACAAATTATTGCGACATTATGTATCTAAGTCTCAATCATAGGCCCCTCTCCATGATCCACAAAAGAAATAGTGAGCCATAAATATTGTTTGTACTGTCTAGGGTCAAATTCCAAACTCTTTAAGTCTCATTTATGGGTGTCAGTCAAGATTATGTAGAACATTGCACAACTCGTAGAAACCTTCGTAATTACTCACTCAAATTTTTAATTTTTTTCTAGTTTTAGGATTCATCAATGAGCTTAAGCCACGACCCATAGACCATTTTGCGTCCTGTAGATAGGTCACATAGACCCTACATAGGATTATTTTTTTGCATTTTCATTTCCTACTTGACTTTCCATCGTCTAGAGAACTACAAGTGAAATGGCCTTAGTATTGATATTGAGAAGCCTTAGATAGGTTTGTCTAGAGTTTCATTCTATGTTAGTTTTCGAGGATCGTGGGGCTTGTTTTGAGAATGGAATTATGTTAAATACGATTGCTCAAGATAGGTTATGACATTCAGATAACCCTATTTGTATGTGTGAGTGACTAACTTTTGTATGTTTATCACAGAGATTTATTTAGGATCCCTTTTCCAAAGTGTTACAGTTGAACCGAAGTGACATTTTTTCAGGCTCTTCATAATGTTGTAGCAATATCAAACTCTTCAACATAGCGCTGATCGCATGTAAGATTCCATGAGTTTCTAGTCTTTTATGTGACTATTTGAATGTGCAATTTTGAGGAGGTACTGACTACTCTGATATATGATTCTTGGGAGTTATAAGTTAAGATAAAGATTTTTCTACATTATGAAAGGACTAGTTATTACTATTTGAGATTTCGAGGCATGCTAGATTCTGACAAAGGCTTTTCTATTTATGATCTTGAGAGGGACTAGTTATTGCAACCTATTATTCTAGGAGAAACTAGATTTCATCGTATTATACCAGCAAAGAATTTGAGGATGGTGTTGAGATTCCTTATTGAGTTATTCGTTGTAGTGTAGATTTTTTTATAGACTCCCAGCTTATGGATGTTTGACATTTTTTATAGCTTGTATAATGCGTATACTCCTTCTACTTTTGTAAAGGTCCAATTACATTTAGATAGCTTTGTTATTTTCGTTGTTAATTCCTTAGTAGTTGTTGCTTGATGCTTGTCTAAATATGGCTTTGCGATTTCCTTTTTACCTTGTTATACTCCATTGTTACTATGTTAATACTATCATGAGCTCCGTCAGCCTATATCCTACTGAATACCCATCGTTTCTGTATGGATACTTCCCAATGCATGTTTTTAACTGATGTAGATCCAAGCTCTAGTCGATCTTGTTGATTCTCGTGCTGTTGTTGCTATTGTTTGGAGATTTAACCCTTGTTTGGATGTTTGCAACCCATTATAAATGTATTGTATTGTATACTTAAATATAATATTTATTTTTATTGTTATTTAAATTCTACTGTATTGTCTTGTTTGAATCTATTGTTAAGTAATAATGAAAGAACTCTTTTTATGTAATGAATGATTTGGTGTGATTGTGTGGTTATCTTAATATTTTTCTTCTCATTTTGTATTTATTTATTAATTAAAAATTATATTTTATCTTTTACTCTACCATTTTGTAGTAGCCATACCCCATACTCTATTTTTGTTGTAAGTTTATCATTCAGTCCATGAATATTTAATATTATATAATGATGGAGAACAATACAATATCTCATTATATTATATTCATTAAAATAATATAATACGATACGATATAATACAAGATAGTATAATAAAATTCGATACAGTATGGTTAATTCGTAACAGCCTTCTAGATAATGTGTTAGGGTGAGATCATTGGCTCTTTGTTGACTTAACTACATGAGTATAGTTTTGATCTTTCTTCTATATTTTGAGACAATCTATAAATTTCTTTTATGCCGTAACTGCTTCGCACCAAAATCCATCAAGGTTTGGAATTGACTTTTGTATATTTTCCTTCGTAGGAGGGTTGACTGCGTGCCTACATATAAATACATATACATACATACATATGTATAAATAAATAAATAAATATACATGCACATATAGAAATATATAAAGCAAATGACTGACTTAATTAATTATAAAATTTAGTAGATTCCATCATGACCCCAATTTTTTTATCATGAATATACTTTACTAATATTATACATGATTATAGGTTCCTCCTTCAAATGGTATGTATCCCTAGCATATTCCGGACGTAGGAAAAGAATCCTTTGAACGCTTACCACTTTAAAAATATAGCTACTGTTAGATCAATATCACTTTTAATTTAAAAAATTAAAATTAGGTATGAACATCATCAATATTTTATTTATAGCAAACAAAATTATATTATTAATTCATCGTTAAATTAGATAAGGGTTGAATTTTTATATATAGCTATAAAATTGATATATTGTTAAATCATTTTTCGTTAGTCTTGTATATCGATATTTTTGAGCATTAACTAGATTTTTTTCATGTCTTCTCTTTAATCTTATCAATATGACAACACCACATCTAGGAGTGCCACCTCGGAGGCACTTCTACTATTAAACTATTTCAAGTTATCCCTTATGACTACGTGTAATTTCAAATATTTATTCAAATGCTAATAATTAAAATTGAATTTACATAGTATATTTGTTAAAAATATTTTCCCAAAACAAATACTCATGTATACTACTTATATCGGAAGGAGAGTTGAACTCGTTGGTCAACTAGAGTTAGGGGTAATTTTGAGTTTCCATATATGTGTTAGCATGACTTAATTGTACAATTATATTTTAAAATGGTACTTTATCTTAAATTTCTAAAAAAAATAAATAAAAATAGCTCTTTGTAAAAGGTAACAAATCTGTCCTCAATTTTAACCAAGAGCTATAAGGGTAGTTTGAATATTCAGATTTAATTTTTTACAGTCCATATTTGTACCTTTAGCATAAAAAGTAAATTAAGTTGATTTAATTATAAAAATAGCTCATTTGACTGGATATATTTCAAAGTTATCCATGATTATCCTTAATTTGACTCTTCAAATAAAAAATTTAAAAATGACAATACCCTTAACATGCCCTACAAAAAGGCAAAAACAATAAATTTCTTTTTCAACTTTCAAGAGTCGCCCAATAAATAAAGAAAAGTGCTATTTCTTGCAAGTTTTTTTGAAAAATATTAGCTGAAAATAAAATAAAGAAAATTATTTTTTATTTATTAATTAATCTCAATTTAATATTCTTTTCCCTTCATTACATTAATTACACTCTATATTATTAAAATAAAAATAAAAAAATAACTTATTATATATTAATCTATATCTATACCATATTAAAAGTGTGAAGACCCTTCAAAATATTGTTTGAATTTTTTGTCCTTCATTAAAATACTCTTCATTAAATAAAATTGTCATTTCACTATTTCTCTTAATTTATTATTTACTTCATTTCAAGATTCATTTTTGAAATAGGGATTTCTTTATATTGAGGATTCATTTTTTATGTAGGACTGTTCTATGTAACTGATTAATACAAATTTTAATTATCAAATATTTTGTTAATAAAAGTATACAACATGACAAATTTAAAAAGAAAAAAAATTCAATAAAATTATATTGGAAACATTAAACTACTCGTTTTATATTTAAAAAAACTTTTATTACTTTAAATCTTAATAAACTAATTATTTAACTTTTAAGTATTCAACTCGAAATTATTTCACCCATCTGAGTAAAACAATGCACTCAAGAATTTTTCTAATTTTGTGTAAATATAACTATAGATAAAGGTGAACAACTTGCTATTAATTACTTTCCAAAGAAACTAAATTCGAGGAAAAAATATAAAATAGCTAAAATTTTATTAGTTACAATAAACTTAATATACATCATAAAATTGGATCCATTCTCAGGCTCATCGCTCCTAGTAATATTTGTAAGGAACAGTACAAAAAAAATCAACAAAATAAAACGAAACAAGGGAAGCACAAAGATGAGTGATGTCTTACTAAATTTCAAAGAAATGAAATAACCAATATGTGTTCATTCACCATAAGCGTTTGGATCAGAATGATGAAAGAATTTATCAAGCTAAATTTGAAGGAGTTACCTTACTACAAATTTTGAACTTGATCACTGCTTTGGCTCACTGTTGGAATTGGAGTCAAGCTGTCTTTATAAATTACTACTCTCATACTTTCCTAACAACCGTGGAAATTTAACTTTTTTATTTCATAGGAATTAAGATCATACGACATGAAACATCCACTTGTTTTGAAAAAGCAATAAGTAATCTTTCCATATTGCTAATGGTGATTCAAGAGGTAGTCCTCTAATTATGTATCTCCTAATCCAAGACTCGTAAATATTATAATATTTCATTATCCAAATTTTCACAAAATCATTTGTTGGATCAATAATTGGACCTAAATAAGGGTAACATATCAAGCTTAAAGACTCAAAAAAGAGGAGGCTATGAAGTGTTCCATTTGAAAATTCAGTAACAAAGATTTTCATATTGTGGAAGATTACGGTGCTTAAATCAAAACAAAGAATGACCTCTTCTAGTTCTTCTGAGGTTGCAAGCCAAAGATATGATCCCTTATAAAAGATTGAAGAAGT
Source organism: Solanum sejunctum (assembly GCA_025642045.1). Lineage (NCBI taxonomy): Eukaryota > Viridiplantae > Streptophyta > Magnoliopsida > Solanales > Solanaceae > Solanum > Solanum sejunctum. The sequence continues at coordinate 11,960 of JAOTQJ010087083.1, forward strand.
CAACCACAATAATGTCGGCAACTTCAGATCAACATAGTCCAAGTCTCTCCAAATACCAATACCTATTTCATAAACCTCAACCTTTTTTATCCCCTTTTCACGGTACTCATAAGGATTTTTTGTGATAATTTTAGAAATTCAAAATGCTTTGAAATCATTAACAACAGAGTCTAACCCAAATTTTTCACTGTCAACGGAATGATAAGACCCCGGTTTGTCCCGGGACATAGTCAAATCCAAAAGCCGGCTTACCCGCTTTCCTTTCCTGGTCCTTTTCTTGGCCATCTT
>JAOTQJ010087094.1:0-12247 GCA_025642045.1 Solanum sejunctum
TGAGAAAGGAGATCTTCTGCATGATCCAGAGAAATATCGGAGACTAGTGGGTAAGTTAAATTATCTTACCATTACTCAACTGGATATTTTATTTGTTGTTAGTGTGGTTAGTCAGTTCATGGGTGCCCCTCATATTCCTCACTGGTAAGCAGTCCTTCAGATTATTCGATATTTGAAAGGAGCCCATGGACAAGGATTGATCTTTCGCAATCAAGGTCATCTCCACTTATCTGGATATTCTGATCCAAATTCATTAAAGGTGATAGGATATTTAAATGCTGATTGGGTAGGTTGTTCGATGGATCATCAATCCACTACTAGTTATTATGTTTTCCTAGGCGGGAACCTTATATTATGGAAGAGCAAGAAATAATTTGTAATTTCATGCTCTAGTGTGGAGGCAGAGTATCATGCCATGGCTAATGTGATAGGAGAATTACAATGGATTTGGATGTTATTATCTGAAATTGGACTACCCATGACAGAAGCATCTACTCTTTGTTGTGATAATCAATCTGCTATGCATATTGCAGATAATCCAGTTCTCCATGAACTAACAAAGCATATTGAAGTAGACTGTCACTTCATTCATGAGAAAATACGTGGTGGAGATGTTCAATTAGTTCATACTCGCTCTAAAGAACAACTTGCTGACATCTTCACCAAACCTCTTAGAAGAAGTCGTATTTCTTATATTTACAACAAGATAGGTCTATTTGACATGTATGCCCCAACTTGAGAGGGTGTGTTATTTGTACAGAAGTGGGAAAGGAAAATATATCCCACATTGGTTAAGTTAAACATCATATCTTTTTTCTAGCCTATATAAAGGGCTTCACTTGTATAATGTAAAATAACCCTTAGAAATATATCTTTTATATTTTCTTTATATGTTTCAACAATCATTAATAAAGAATATGACAAATGGATCCAAATATGGCCGGAACACATGAGTTATTAGAGCCATAAATACAACAGGGCATTAGCTAGCACAAAAGACATAATTAAGAACTCATAGGGACAATAACGGGTTTGGAATGCAGTTTTTGGAATGTCCTCTATGCTAATCCTCTTCTAATGGTAACCTGACGTCAGATCTATCTTACAAAACACTGAAAATTCCTATAACTAGTACAATAGATCATCATGAAATGATGCTAAAAAATTCTAGAAAACGAGCCTCGAAAGTGCTCAAAAATTGTTTTCCATAAATCTAAAAATTCATTTGGAATTTCAAAAATCCAACTTCATATTCTTGTTCAGAAGGTCCAAATTATGGTGATAAGGATCTAACCTCGATTTTAAAGTAAAGAAATCGAATTATGAAATTTTGCTAGGTGCAATTTCTAGTGGCATCCAAGACCTCTCTACGATGCGGAGAGGTGTTATTTCAGCACTGTCTTTTCTTAGTTTTCCCAGAATTTTTCTAAGTATTGGACCTAGGTACTCCCAAATGTATTTTTACCTATACTTAGCCTTATTTCATCGTCATATCACCCTAAGACATTCCCAAATATTTCCCCAAACACTTGGACTCATTTCTAACCCTAAATTCAAGTCCCAAACTCAAGGCCAATCTCAAGGATTTCTTCAAAGATCTTAGCCAAGCTTCAAATCTTCATTAAAGTCTTCTTCAAGAACTTCACAAAAGCTAAGCTATATAGTGTTGAACCAGTGGATCCTTTCACCCATGGTGCCTAAACCCTCTTTTACTTAATATTACATGATTTAAAGTTGATTTTACATATTCGTCTTGTATATTGAGAAATTTACTGCACAGTGATTTTAGTTCATGAAACTATGGTTATTGTAGCATATTTTGAGCTTCAAATCTTAGATCTAATGTTGGATTTGATGAGGGATTTTGATATGAATGTCTTTGGGGTATTGCAAGGTGTTGATTAAAAGTTTTACCACTAATTTTTCGACATGATTTTATCTCTAAATTGCATGCTCTTTTATCCCCATTACACACTCCTAAGGTATTCGATAAAATGTTTGGTTATGGTTTCATGTGGAAATGAAGGTCCAAAATATGAGATATGATATAATTAATTATATGATGATGAAATGAGCGCATAAGCATGATGAATTCAATATAAAGTGACGTATTATACTATACACAACCATGTGAGGGGTTTGTACTTCACCACCTAGGATGATTGGGGTGTGACCATCATCAACCATGTGAAGTGTTTGTACTTCACCACCTAGGATGATTGGGGTGTGATCATTATCGGCCAACCAAGGTTGGAAAGCTAGCTTGGTCTATTATACACATATGATATTCCATATGAGCATGGATTACCTAAGCATGTTTTACTTATTCATTAATCATACATGACATATTATTATTTCATGTCCATTGCCTATTGTTGTGCATGTTGGTTATGAAGCTTGTCTCTTGTTGCATTGTATCCCACATACTTAGTACATTCAAACATACTAGCACATACTCTTGCCTACATGATATCACCATGTTGGAACTGATGCCCAAGTTGATCATCATCCTCCACGTGGCTAGACGGTGCTATTCCAAGCTTGTTGGTGAGTCCTCTACTTCGGGGACTTTGGTTTATATTTTTCTCTTATCTATGTATTGAGACACTATCTTATGTTCAATTTGACTATGAGGGTGAGCCTGGATACTTTGTCTTGTCCCCCGCTCTATCTATGTATTTAGAGGTGTTTATTAGAGATGTTATGTATTTATGTAAGAGCTTTGACTCTTGACTCTTGATTATGGCATTTATGCAAGCTTTCCCTTAGTCCCATTATCTATTCACAATCTATGTGTTTTTTATGTTTCCGCAACCAAGAATGTTCGATGACAAGTTAAGAGGCTTGTTTGGTATAAATTCGGGTTCCTCATTCATCGTGTCACGTCTAGGCCCTCGGCTTGGATTGTGACAAAATTAGTATCAGAGCACTAGGTTGATAGATCCTTAGAGTCCAACACACTGTGTCGATTAGAGTCACACTCATGGTTGTGAAGTGTATCATGACTATGAATAGGAGGCTATGAGGCATTTTAGAAAATATTTCCCTTCTTCATGTCCTAAGTCATGCTACAAAGTTGTGATAAGTATTCCCCCCTAATGATTGTTCTTTTCTATGCTAGATAATTCCAAATAATAGAGGAAGATGAGTCCAAACAGCTAAGGAGCAACCTACCTATGGTGAGCTTCGGGATGCTCTTACTATGCTTGCCTAAGTGGTGGCCAACCAAGTCCAGTAAGAGGCTCAAGCCTCTCATACTAGTACCCCGGGAGCTAAAGTAAGGGACTTCACGAGGATGAATCCTTCGGTTTTCCATAGGTCAAAGGTGGATGAGGATCCACAAGAGTTATTGATGAAGTTAACAAAATCTTATCGATCATGGGTGTTAGGCGAAGTGAGAAGACGGAATTAGTGGCATATTAAGTCAACGGTATGGCCTAAATTTGGTTTGATCAATGGAAAGGTGAGAAGGGTGATGGTTATGTGGTGCTTTGGGAGGAATTCAAATTGGCCTTCCTTAATCGGTTTTTCTCTCTTGAGCTTAGGGAAGCAAAGTTGGTTGAGGTTATGAACTTGAAACAAGGTGGTTTGAGTGTGAGCTAATATGCCCTCAAATTTAATCAACTTTCAAAGTGTGCTCCTCGCTTGGTGGCCGATTCTAGGTCAAGGATGAATAAGTTTGTTATGGGGGTTTTTGACTTGGTTAGTGAAGAATGTTTGTCCACCTTGCTTATTGGTGACATGGACTTGTCTCAGTTGATGACATGCACCAAGCAAATGGAAGAAGAAAAGTTGAGCAAAAGGAGGGTCCATGAAGCGAAGAGGGCTAGATTTGAGTGCAAGTTCCAAAAGGGTGCTAGATTTCACCAAGGCCAAGGGCCTCCCCAAGCTACTAATAGGGGATTTGCCAATGACTTCACCAAGCCTCAATGTATTGGTGGTGTGGCTCCTACAGAGGTGTGTCCTAGATGTGGAAGAAAGCACGGAGGCTTATGCTTGAAAGGTTCTAATGCATGCTTTGATTGTGGAGATCTTGGTCACAAAAGGATTGATTGTCCAAGAAATCGTGGCAAGGTTCGAGATGCAAATGCAGTTCCATTGGTTAGAGGTAGTCCTCAAGGTGGTGCCCCAAGGCACAATCGATTCTATTCTCTACATGGAAGGCAAGGGGTTGGTGAGGTCCCTAATATTATTGCCTGTATGTTAAAAAATTTTAATCTTGATGTATATGCTTTAATTGATTCGGGTGCCATCCTTTCTTATGTTAACCCCTTTGTTGCTAAAAATTTCCATGTTGAGTCGGAGTTGTTGCATAAGTCATATGAGGTGTCTACTCCTATTGGTGCTTCTATTATTGCTAGGAAGGTGTTTAGAAATTGTTTGGTTTGCATCTTGCATAAAATCTTACCTTGTGATCTTGTTGAATTAGATATGGTTGATTTTGATTTTATCCTTGGGATGATTGGTTGCATGCATACCATGCTTCTATTAATTGTAGAACTCATAGGGTCAAGTTTCAATTACTAAATGAACCCATCCTAGAGTAGGAGAGTCACGATATGGTGGTGAAGGGGAAGTTCATTTCTTGCATAAAAGCCCATAGGTTGATTTCTAAGCGGTTTTCGTATCATCTTGTGAGAGTCAAAGATGTAAAGTCCAAAGTCCCTTCTATTGAGCTGGTTCCAGTTGTAAATGAATTTTTTGGTGTCTTCCCAAATGACTTTCCCGGTGTCCCTCTCGAAAAGGAGATAGATTTTGGCATATACCTCCTTCCCAACACCCAACCTATCTTCATTCCCCCTTACCGTATGGCCCCGGTAGAGTTGAAGGAGTTAAAGGAGCATTTGAAAGATTTGTTGGAGAAGGGATTGATTATACCAAGTCAATCACCTTGGGGTGCACTAGTGTTGTTTTAAAACAAGAAAGATTGGTGACTTAGAATGTGCAATGACTACCGGCAACTCAATAAGATCACTATAAAGAATAGATATCCCCTTCCAAGCATTGATGACTTATTTGACTAATTGCAAGGGGCTAGCTTTTTCTCTAAGATTAATCTTGGATCCAAGTACCATCAAGTAAGGGTGAGGGAGTGTGATATTATAAAGATGGCCTTCCAAACTAGGTATGGGCATTATGAATTTGTGGTGATGTCCTTTGGATTGACTAATGCACTAGCCATCTTCATGGACCTAATAAATAGGGTCTTCAAGACCTATCTTGATTCCTTTGTTGTGGTCTTCATTAATGATATTTTGATTTATTCACATAGTAAAGAAGATCATATGGCATTTGAGGGTCGTGTTGTAAAGATTGAGAGGGGAGAAATTGTATGTTAAATATGACAAGTGTGAATTTTGGTTGAAGGAGGTTGCGTTCTTAGGTCATGTGGTGTCCAGAGAGGGTATAAAAGTGGATCCTAAGAAAACCGATGTGATTAGGAATTGGCCTAGACCATTGATCCCATCGGATATTAGGAGTTTCTTGGGCCTTGTGGGTTACTATAGAAAGGTTGTGAATGGGTTCTCCTCCATTGCTTCTCCTATGACAAAATTGACTCAAAAGAAGCTTAAGTTTGTGTGGACTGATAAATGTGAGAAAATCTTCCAAATATTGAAAGATAGACTTGTGTCCACTCCTATATTGTCACTACTGGATAGGCTTGAGGGTTTTGTTGTGTATTGTGATGTATCTAGAGTTAGTTTGGGTTGTGTACTAATCAAAAAGGTAAGGTTATAGCCTATGCTTGTAGGCAACTCAAAGTGCATGAAAAGAACTACCCTACCCATAATCTTGAATTGGCTGTCATGGTGTTTGCATTAAAGATTTGGTGTCATTATTTGTATAGTGTGCATGTTGATGTTTTCACTGATCATAAAAGCCTTCAATATGTCTTCACTTAAAAGGACCTTAACTTGAGACAACAGAGGTGGCTAGAACTCCTTAAAGACTATGTCATAAGTGTGCATTACCATCTGTGTAAGGCAAATGTAGTAGCGGATGCTTTGAGTCGGATGTCTATGGGTAGCCTAGCTCATGTGGATGTTGGTGATAGAGAGATAGCTAGGGAGGTGCATAGATTGGCTAGATTAGGAGTGAGGGTAGAAGATGTGAGTGATAGTATTTTTGTTGTTGATGGATCTAAATCTTCTTTTGTTGATGAAGTGAGAGCAAAACAAGATATAGACTCCTCCTTGCTTAAGTTGAAGGCCTTAGTAAAAGAAGGCACGATAGAGGTTTTCTCCCAAGGGGGAGATGGGGACCTTAAATACCAAGGTAAGTTATGTGTGACATGTGTTGATGGTTTGAGGGAGAGAATTCTTGATGAAGCCCACAATTCTTCCTATTCTATCCACCCCAGTTCCACCAAATGTATAGAGACTTGAGGAATGTGTATTGGTGGGGAGGTATGAAGAGAGATATTGCCACATTTGTCACCACTTGCCATAGTTGTCAACAAGTCAAAGCCGAGCATCAAAGGTTGGGTGGCCTAACCCAAGACATAGAGCTTCTTACTTGGAAGTGCGAGATGATTAATATGGATTTCGTAGTTGGGTTACCCAAGACTAGGAAAGGTTTTGATTCCATATGGGTTGTGATTGATAGGATGACAAAATTGGCTCACTTTCTACCGGTTAAGACTTCATATGGGGCTGAAGAGTATGCAAGGTTGTACATCCATGAGTTGGTGAGGTTGCATTAGATTCCCTTATCCATTATATCGAATCATGGTGCACAATTTACTTCATATTTTTTGAAATCTTTTCAAAGGGATCTTGGAACCAAAGTTCACCTTAGTACGGCCTTTCACCCTCAAACGGATGGCCAAGCCATGAGGACAATTCAAACACTTGAGGATATGCTTAGGGCTTGAGTCTTGGAGCTTAAAGATAATTGGGATGAACATCTTACATTGATTGAGTTTGCCTACAACAATAGTTATCACTCTAGCATCAGTGTGGCTACTTTTCGAGCTCTTTATGGGAAACATTGTAGATATCGGTGGGTTGGTTTGAGGTTGGAGAGGTGGCCTTACTCAGGACAAATCTAGTTATGGATGCTCTTGAGAAGGTTGAGATGATTAAGGAAAGATTGAGGATATCCTAAACTCATCAAAAATCCTACACCGATGTAAGGAGAAGAGACCTAGAATTCCAAGTGAGGGATTGGGTTTATTTGAAGGTTTCTCCAATGAAAGGTGTGGTCTATTTTGGTAAGAAGGGGAAATTGATTCTAAGGTATGTTGGTCCTTACCAGGTGATAAAGAGGGTTGTCAAGGTATCTTATGAGTTGAGGTTGCCTAATGAAATGAATTTGGTTCATCCAGTATTCCATGTTTCTATGTTGAGAAACTGTGTTGGTAATCCTAATGCCATTGTACCTCTTGATAATGTGGGTGTTTTTGAGGATAACTTGACCTATGAGGAGGCTCCAGTTCATATCTTAGTAGGCAAGTAAAGAGATTGAGGAATAAGGAGGTGGCATCCGTTAAGGTCTTTTGGAGGAAACAACAAGTCAAAAGTGCCATTTGGGAGGCCGAAGCGGACATGCAAAAATGGTAGCCTTATTTCTTACACTCCACTCAATCCTAAGGTACTAATTTTAAATCCCATATGTGCTATCAAGACTTATATTTCAGCCCCTGTGTCATTCATGTGCATTCATGTTTAAGTTGGAAATTTATGATGATTTCACCTTTATAATGAGATTTTGGAGGTGATGTTTAAATGTAATGTTGCATTCATGCTGGGGCTGATTTATTCGTGATTATTCTTGTCTTATACATCTTTTCTACATTCAGAGACGAATGTTTCCAAGGGAAAGATATTGAAACAACCCCAAAAAGTTCCCGAAAATGTGCCTCAAAAGTGCCCGGAAACTTGTCTTCTATATATCTAAAAATTTATTAGGAATTTTGAAAATCCAAATTTATATTCTTGTTCAGGCAGTCCAACTTAGGGTGGCAAGGGTCTAATCTCAACTTTAAAGCAAAGGAATCGAATTATGAAATTTGGCTTGGTGCAATTTCTAGTGGGCATTCGCGACGCGGAGAGGTGTTATTTTTGCACTGTCTTTTTCTAGTTCGCCTAGAATTTTTCTAAGTGTTGGACCTAAGTTTTCCCAAAAATACTTTCACCTATACTTAGCCTTATTTCACCCTCATATCACCCTAAGACATTCCCCAATATTTCCCCAAACACTTAGACTTATTTCCAACCCTAAATTCAAGTTCAAACTTAAGGCCAATCTCAAGGATTTCTTCTAGGATCTCAACCAAGCTTCAAATCTCCATTAAAGTCTTCTTCAAGAACTTCACAAAAGCTAAGGTATGTGATGTTGAACTATTGGATCCTTTCACCCATGGTACCTAAACCCTCTTTTACATAATATTGCATGATTTAAAGTTGATTTTACATATGGGTCTTGTATATTGAGAAATTTACTGCACCATGATATTAATTCATGAAAGTATGTTTGTTTTAGCATGTTTTGAATTTCAAATCTTGGATCTTATGTTGAATTTGATGAGGGGTTTTGATATGAATGTATTGTGGATGTTGCAAGGTGTTGATTAAAGGTTTTACCGTTGATTTTCCTGAATGATTTCATCTCTAAATTGCATGCTATTTTCACCCATTACATATCCCCAAAGTGTTTGATAAAATGTCAGATTACGATTTCTTGTGTAAATGAAGGTTCAAAGCATGAGATATGATATGATTAACTATATGATGATGAAATGAGCTTATGAGCATGATAAATTCAATATGAATGTTGTATTAGACCATGCACAACCATGTAAGGGTTTTGTACTTCACCACCTAGGATGATTGGGGTGTGACCATCATCAATCGAGTTGGGGGTTTATACTCATCAACCATGTGGGGGGTTTTACCTCACCACCTAGGATGATTGGGGTGTGACCATCATCAACCATGTGAGGGGTTTGTACTTCACCAACTAGGATGGTTGGGGTGTGACCATCATCAACCAAACAAGGTTGGAAAGCTAGCTTGGTCTATTCTACACATATGATATTCTATATGAGCATGTATTACCTAAGCATGTTTTACTTATGCATTGATCATACATGACATATTGCTATTTCATACCTATTGCCCATTGTTGTGCATATTGGTTATGAAACTTGTCTCTTGTTACATTATATCCCACATACTTAGTACATTCAAACGTACTAACGCATACTCTTGCCTACATGATATCACCATGTAGGAACCGGTGACCAAGTTGATTATCCTCCTCTACGTGGCTAGACTGTGCTATTCTAAGCTTGTTGGTGAGTCCTCCACTTTGGGGACTTTGGTTAATGTTTTTCTCTTATCTATGTATTAAGATACTATCTTATGTTTAATTTGACTATGATGGTGATCCCGGGTACTTTGTCTTGGCCCCCACTCTATCTATGTATTTAGAGGTGTGTGTTGAACATGTTGTGTATTTATGTAAGAGCTTTGACTCTTGGACTCTTGAATATGGCGTTTTTGCAAGCTTTCCATTAGTCTCACTGTCCTTATTCCCAATCTATGTGTTTTATATACTTCCACAACCAAGGATGTGCGATGACAAGTTAAGAGCCTTGTTTGGGATACCTTCGGGTTTCCCATTCTCCGTGTCATATTTAGGCCCTCACCTTGGGTCATGACACATCAATATAAGATAGAGGATAATGGTTTTTCACCATCACCTTGTTCAGCTGCCTCTAATAAATGCACATCCATAGAGTTCCATCTTTCTTCGCCTTGAATGAGGACTCCCCAAGGACAAACACTTACCTAAATAAAACTCAAGTCCTAAAGACCCTGAAGCGAGTATTAAGCTCTGTAGCAACCATCCACTAAGGGGGAATTGATATAGGCTTAGTGTTTGGCTCAACCTCTATAGCAAAATCAGCATCCTTCTCAGGTGGTAACCCTAGCAAATCAGTAGGGAATACAACTGGAAACTCACAAACTACTGGTACTGACTCTACCATAGGAACCTCAATTGTCATATCACGAACATGAGCTAGGTATGCTAAACAACCAATGGATGTCAACCTCTAAGCCTGAATGTATGAAATAATACCAATATGTGCATGGCTAATAGATCCTTGACACACTACTAGAGAAATATCGGGTATAGCTAAGGTAATAGTCTTAGCATAACAATCTAACACAGCATGATGAGGATCTAACATATCTATACCCAGGATGAAGTCAAAATCCAGTATATCCAGCAATATCAAGTCTACTTGAGTACCAAAACCCTGAAGAGTAATGAACATGACTAGTATACCAGATCCACCACCAATGAACCTCCCATAGGAAGTAATACAAGAATATGGGATGAAGGAGGCTTGAGATTTATACCCAAAGAAGAGGCAAAATAAATAGACACATATGAAAATGTCAAACCAGGATCAAAAAATTTTGAAGTTGACTGTTGGCACAAAGTAATAGTACCTGTAATAGCCTCATCTGAAGCCTCAGCCTCTAACTAAGCTAGAGCTACATACAAGTGGGCCTGATGGCCTCTGCCTTTGACTTTATCCCTATCATTGACCCTATATCCTCTAATGGGGGCTCTGGAACCCTGCTGAGAACTATTGTAATTATGTCAAAGCTCATATTGGTTACCTCTACGACTTTGGTCCTACGCTCTGCCTCTAATAATAGGTAAGGGAGCTAATCTAAAAGCCCGTGGAGTTGTATATGTTTCCTATGCTTAGGAAAATCACGAAACTAGTGATCTAGTGCACCACAATCAAAATAAACCTAAGTGGCTTGATCTCTACTAGCTCAGCCATGTTGACCTGACCCAGAAGCGCTAGAACCCTGACCGATCATATAAGATGACCCTGCTTTTCCTGATATAACACTATCACTGTCTCCCTATCTACATCTAGAAGGATAAAAAGGCCCACCCTAGCTAAAAGTATCTGGGCCCATACTGCCAACCTCAAAAGCCTATAAAGATACCTAAGATGGACAACTGGAATGACCCTATTAAAACCTCAGTGGGGGTCTATCACTTTATCCTCTGAATCTATATTGGGACCCACAAATAACTCCCATATGCCAAGCACATTTATCACTACCCCCTTAGGCCTTACAATTAAACTGCTCAATAGAACCAGCGTGATCAATAATATCTAAGATTGGCTTGAAATAACCAATGAATATGTCCCAATCATTAAATGTGGTCTCAGGCCATATAAAAAGCAATGAATCTACTCATTCTTTGTTGGTAAAATAGTTGTGGTGTACCTGGAGAGCTCCTAAAACCTAAACCTCACCTCATACTGTGACATTGTCGTCGTACCCTATTCCAGACGAGTGAGTTGGTTACGAATCCTACTTCCGAGGCTCCTGGAACAAATCTAGTCATAAATGCATTATATAACTTAGCCCAAGTAGTGAGCGGTGCCTCGATTGGCCTAGTATCTCTAAATACAGCACTACATCTTAGGGCTAGCCCATTTAACTAATAGGTTGTAAACTCTGCACCTCTGGACTCTTAACAGTCCTAATGCCTATAACCTCTCCATGCAGGGTGTCAAAAACTCATGAGAATCCTCTCCAACCACCCTGAATACCTCGGCGGATTCAATATAATAAAATACCTAAGCACCCCCTGATCATGAAAAGGTATGGCTCCCTCTAGATGGACAACTGGTGCCTCAGAGCGGTGTGCTTTACTGGGATTGTACTGGAGGAACTAGTGAATCCAGTCACTACTAAACGAGGTCTATGGGTTGCTCCCTATCAAGAACTAATGGTACACCCCTGCCTCTACGCAGAGTTAGACCCCTATGTGACATATTTATAAATGAGTGAATGATCAAATTCAAAGAAGTCGACAGATAATACTATGCAAATAGAATCAACAACAAGGATCTTCCTAAGCATCCTATAGTCTCCTGAAGGTAAGTCACGGATGTCTTCGTACACATCTATAGGACTGTACTAGATGGTAGCTCTTTACAGATGAGACCAGCGAACCTAAGGCTCTGATACCAACTTGTCTCAACCCAACTTTTTAGGTTATAATGGCGCTTGCTAGATCCTCCTACAAGCAAGTCAACTCGATACTTAAGGTTCCTAACTAATAACTACACACAATGGTCAGAAATTCCTTAAGAACGAGAAAGCCGACTAAAAGGCTATTCTATAACCGACTCTTGTTGCCGAGGAGAGGGGGCGAAAAGCCACTTGACTGACAGGAGAGGGGGCGTGAAGTTTCATAG
>JAOTQJ010087105.1:0-12247 GCA_025642045.1 Solanum sejunctum
TCTAAATTTGTAGAAAATATATTTGTTATATACTCTGTCGGTATACATTTATATCATATCGATATCTATAGGATTAGAAAATTATTAAAGTTACAAAATTATTTACTAAACTCTAAATTATTAGAAAATATATTCTTGTGATACTTCGTCGGTATATTGATATCCTATCGGTATCATATAATTTTGAGCTCTTTTTTGAATAAATAAAATAATTAAGAGAAAATTATTAAAATTATAAATTTATTTATTAAATTTTAAATGAGCAGGAAATATATTTTTTTGTGATACTTTATCCGTTTATTGATGTCATGTCGGTATCATAAAGGAATGAACTTAATCATCTGTGATATTCCGTTAGTATATGTATACCCTATTGGTATATCAAACAAGTAGATGCTGATGTTAGTATGACGTTAGCGCGCAATTTTAATACTAAGGGGGCAAAAAATTTAATAGTATAGGGTACAAGATATAAAGGGGTATATGAACGTAAATAGTTTATTTTAAAGGAGCACAAACTTAGTTTCTCCTTATTTTTATTGTCACGCCCCTGGAGGGTACCCTAGACGTGGCTGACACTTAGAGACTATTGCTAATCCCGAAGCGGACCACTTGGCCTAATCAATTTATTCAATCAAATAACTCAAAACAATCAGCGGAAGAGTAAGGAAAGTAATGAGCGCATCTCATCTAGTGTCAAAATAATATAATAAGTAAATGAGCTAGTTAGAAAGAAACTAGCTCAACAAGTTACAACATCAATATTCAACTCTATTTTATGAAGCCTCTATCATTATCAAATGATGTCAATGACAGATTCATGACTACGTCAAATAAAAATAAAGCTAATCAATGTCTAACTCTAATAAGCAAGATAAAATAAATGTAATGAATCCTCCGAAGAAAGGGAGGCTTACCAAATCAGTTGAACTGCTCAGATCCTCAACAATGTGTCTGTTGACAATTTCTAATCCCTGTATCTACATCATGAAATGATGTAATGTCAAGTAACATTAGTACGTAGAATGTACGATATATAAAATAGTTGAATGAAGCAAAAAAAGATAGAATAATATGAAACAACATCAACTCAAAATAATAACCAAATCAGAATGTCAAGTGTCTATCTAAAGCAAGAATAAAGAGTAGACATGTGACCCTTCAACCAATTAAACCTTATCAATCAAATCAAACTCATCGCAAAGGAACTCAACTTAATTTATCTTATCTCATCTCGACTCAGAATACTCAATATGAGAACTTTTTGAAAGTTTCTCTTATCCGACAATAATCACTTTATGAGCCAGTGATTGTACAACATCTCGCCGGTGTTGCCACAACCGTTCTGTACTTGCCAGGTAGAGAACAAATTGAATCCACTAAGGATCCAGCTATCAACAAGTCCTCTATTATTTCAGGGAGTCTATCAAGAGGGAACCTCCATGTAATATTGGTTCTAATCCTCACCTACGCTTGGCAACATAGTTAATGAGTGTGAGTTGACTTTACTCTTAGAGTGTGAGTTGACTTTACTCTTACTCATTTCTCTGCTTAATACTCCTCCCAAGATTCAATGTTCATAAGACTCATCCATCTCAATCAGTATCATGGAGGCACTCACCATCTCAATTAGTTTTATAGAGACTCTCATCATCTCATCAATTTAACATCTCCATCAATAGCTCAAGGCTTAGATCAATCATTAGGGAACAATCGATTAGACAATTCATTAGAGTTCATTTATGAAGATTCATGGACCATCAAGTTCTATCAAAATATCATCATGCTCACATCACAATTTCAATCAACATTCTCAAATCAAGGCTCTAGATTCAATCCCTAAATTTATTCATACATGCTTTCAAAAGTTAACATATAGAGTTTACACAATATCTCATGAAAAGTATTTAATTCAAGAAAAAAAATTTATGATGGATATCAACATATGAAAATACATGTAATTATTATAATTTTCAAGAAATAATCAAGATAATACTTCAAGAACATGTATGGGGACTCATGGACTCTCAACTCCTCTATAAAAATTTATCGAGTGCATGGGAGAACAATCTCATGCTTTAGTTTAGCCTTACATACCTGGTGTGAAACTTTCAACAATCAACCCTCAAGAATTCTCCCTTGAACTCTTCAATCTTAAGCTCCTCTCCTCTCCTCTTCTCTCAAGTCCTAGTCTTTTCAAGAACTTAGAAAGGACTTAGAATGGGATTTAGAATTATTTTTATGCTCAAAGTGATCTATTTTGATGGTGTTTTGAGTTTAGGAGGGGTTAAAAAATGTCTAGAATGCCCCTCACAAATTAAAGAAAAAATTCCAATTAGGAGAAAGTGGGTCTGCGTGCCTCAATGTATTTTTTTTGAAAATTTTCTGAATGAGTTTTCTAATCCCGCTGAAAAGATTTTAAAAGATTAAGTCTGGGTCCGCAACAAGGGCTCGAGGCACTCTGTCGCACACTGACACTGTTTTCAATTTTCGCATCGAAAAGTTATCTTTTGATCCGGTTGATCTAAAAATCAATCGAGACCATTTTCTCACTCAATTTTTTATCCTGATCGCATATCCGATCTCAGATTTTCCATCTGAGCATGGAAAGACGTATTACACCCATATCTCTCCTCTAAGAGTATTTTGATAACTTTTTTGGTGTTACATTATTCCTGAAAAAGTTACATCAGATTTTTTTTCCTATCCTACCTCTTTTTTCACACAATTTAAATCAGTCATAGACTAGATGTTGATGGTTATTTTTTCATTTTAAAAGATATTTTTTAAAAATAAATCTTTCATTCACCAGCCAAATATATATTAGTGAATCAATCAAATATATATTAGAAAATATTTTTTACCTACCAATCAAATATAAAAACACACACTAAGAAATCACTTTATTTTTCTTCGTAGAAAAAATATTTTCCTTTTTGTAGTAAGTAAGAATATTGGATGGAAGGCACCAAAGATAGATGCCAACTTCTATAATCGAACTTCTTTCCTCTTGTATTTGTTTTGGCAAATCATTATTTCGCTTCATTTGATTTTTTTTTTTAAATTTTATATATGGAAGTCATTTTCATAAAGTAATTCAATTTATAAAATATTTAAGCTAATCAAATATCAAAAAAAAACTGATGAATATGTGTTATTCATATCAAAACACACCCTTAATTAATAAATGTATTTTTTAAAGATAATTACACCTAACATATTTTAAAAAGAGCGTAATTGGCGAATATCCATAAAAGAATTATCCATATTTTATGATGGATAACACACAAATTAAGTGTTGTCGAAAATATATATAAAGTTACAATTTACCATGACAGCCATTCAATAGCTGGTTAAATGCATATGATTTCATCATGAGATATTGACGTTTTTTTTTTATTATCAGAGAAAAATTGTTGACAAATGAATCATTTTAGAGTAAATATGACTTTGAGTTTGAAAAGAGTATATTATCCATTAAAAGAAACAAAATAGCTTTACCAATTTTAAATATGTTTAGCCCCAGTTTATTTTCTTTTAAATAAACTAATTATTTTTGAAGTTGAATTAGATTCAGTATTTCTTTTTAAAAAATTATAATAGCATATCATCCTATTCCAATCTATGATTTAATCGATGTTAAACATTTATTTTATAATGTCTACGCTCCATTAATGATGTCCCATTATAGATGTTTTTTTTCACTTTGAGTGAGTCTCATTATTGATACTGTTTTATAGACAATATTAATTTTAATCCTTTTAAAAGTTGCATGTGAGTAGACTTGTAAAGTATTTAAAGTTTTTTCTAAAAATGGAATTTTGCCATGCATATATATGCCTGCACTATAGAACTCATATATATATACTCAGAAACGCATCGATTCTTTCTATCCATTTTCTCACTCTTCTTTCCTTTGGGTTATCAACAAACTCGAGAAACGACAATGAGTTCATCATGTGTCTTATGCCTCTTATTGTTACTTATGATTTGGTGCTTACTGGAATTTGTTTCTCCTAAGAAATCTACCAATCTAACCTCTAAATCACAAACACTCAACGGTAATTTATAGTCCTCTTTTGTTTTTCTCATTTAATTTTTTTTTTTTGTGAACTTTTATTTATCTAATTCATCCGCAAAATGTATAGAATATTAAATTCTTAAAAATTTAGATTAAAATGAAAGATAAAGTAAAAGACTTAACAAAGAATAAATAAAAGAGAGGAAAAAAGAAGTTAATAATTGAGAGAGTGAGAGAAACTTAAAATAGAAGTTTGCTAGAGAAAATCAATTGTTAGGAGTCCTCAACAAGTAGGGAACTAGTGGAGATGCTTTAAAATTTAGGATCATTTGAATTGAGACGATGCATCAATGCTTAGAACTTGAATGTGAAGTTTTCACTCCACTTACAATACAAACTAAAGATTATGAATTTAGAATAGTGAGATTCAATTGTCAATATTTATTTATTGCAAAATAATTGCATAATGGAAAGTTTGCGTCAAAAAATCAAGAGATAGCTAAATATAACATAAAGATGGAATTGTTTAAATCATAAGAACTTTTTCATCGTTATTTATGAATGCATTATGATTTTGAAATTTGCTTTCAAATACGGCAAAAGTGCTGCACTTGAAAAGATTGTTTTCAATCCAGCGAATCACACCATTGCAATTGACAAATTGGAAGATAAAGACCCAGCTAGGCACGCTCGATAAGAGAAAAGGAAAAGTTACAAGACTACACAATTTTAGACTAGGAATTATAAAATAATTTTTATTTATCTAAATAATAAATAAATTATCAAACTATACCTTTTATCAATGCTAACAAATTAATATGTTAACCCAACATAATGATGAATATTGTACTTGCATTTTTTATTTTATTCAATAATATTTTTTTCATTTGTCCTTTACCAATTCATTTATTTGATTTGATTTCTCACTATTTGGACTGACTCTATTATTAGTCATCCGGCGCTACTCCCAACCCTCCAATTTCACTTTTTACATTTTTTGAACTAAAAACTCTTCAATGTAGCAAAAAGCAAACTTTCTTCGTAATATTTTCTTTGAATTTGTCTGCATTCTAGGTAACTTTCACAAGATCTTTTTTTTTTTTTTGTATTGAAACAAAAGATTTCTTTGTTTGAATGATTGATATGTGTTATAAGTTTGTTTGTTTGTTTGTTTGTTTTGCTTCTATGTGGGTGTGTAGTGTTCTTTCACAAGATCTAAGGAAGAATAGCTATGGAGGGCACACCTACTAGGAAAAGCCCAAGGTTCCAAAGCAATGTTATTTCCGTTGAGAGCACCCCTCATTGTTGCTCTAGGCCTAATTTTGAGTTGAATGCTTACACACCATCACCATGAAAAAAGGATGACGGAATCGTGTTTATCAAGAGAAAGATCAATGCATCAATATTAGTTCCAACAAGAGTAAGGTTAATGTAAATTGTGTGGAATGTATTACAAGTGGTATGATATATTCTTTTACTGTTGGTGTCTTTGTTATTATTTTTTTTATGGATGTTAAATACACTACATAATGGTATTATAGATAGTATTTTAGAATGATGCATGTTCTGTCCTTTTATTGGTATTGTGAGTTAGCTTTGAGCACAATGGTATTCAAGGTGGTGAACATTATGTATTTTAAAGGTATCAATATAGTTTGTTATTCATGATTAGATCTTTAGTTAAAATGTTGATGTGTTGGTTAATTTTCTTATCGGTGCACAATTATTTTGGTACTGAGGTTTAATATTTTGATATAACTGTTGGTGTCTTGATTAAAAAATTTTTTCCCTATGATTGTTAGTTATACGACTTAATGGTCTTCTGGATGCTATTCAACATAGTGAATGTTGTGCCCTTTTATTGGTTTGTTACTCAGCGTGACATAATTTATCAAATATTTTATCAACAATGCGTGATATAATTTAACACCTTTATGCAACTACTTTTTATATTCCAATCTATGTAAAATAACTAATTAACTGTTCTATAGTTGCATAAACAAAAAATAAAACTGTCAACAAAACTTATACCAATCTATCAAGTTGTTTGTAATTTTAAATCGTCTTTTTACAATACTTTCACCAATTTATGGTCCCGAATAAACCAAAAAAAATTTAAAAGTCTAATTTTAAATAACCAAAATAATTTTCCTATATAGTTGCACAAATCGAAAATAGCATTATTACAAAACTTACACCACACAATTAAATTATTTTCGCATTAACTAATAACTAATCCTGTATTTTTTTCCAGCAAACATTACATTGACCCATTCGGAACACCATCATACATACCAATTTTTGTACCAAATCACTGTGCACCCAATAACCCATAATTTCAAATGTATAAATCAAAATAAACAAAAAATATATATCATAACAAAAAACATGGTTAGTTACCAATGGTAAAAGATTAACAATGAAGTCTTTCTTCATATGTACAAGGTACAAAATTAATGCCTCATTCCTGATTAACACGCCTGCTAAAAGACTATCGGTAAAGAATTTTTTTTTTAAAAAAAATATATATATATATAAAAATATATATGAAAGGATCTATATTTTAGATTATATGCATCATAATTAACGTCTGATTAAAATTTTTTTTTTATAATAAATTTGGTAATTGCATTACTAATTAATTAGTTGTATCCAAATAATTAAGGTAGCAAAAGTATTTTTTTTTTGGTGTTAGGAATCTTTGACACGTAAGGGAAAAATATTGCTATTGGTAAAAGAAAAGCATTTTTTAAATGTATAAATTTTTTTTTGAAAGGATCTACATTTTAAGGGTGGTTTGGTTTGTAAGTTATGGTGGGATAAGTTATGATGGGATAAATTATGTTGGAATTAGTAATGATGGGATAAGTTATGTTGATGTTATTTCTTATTGAGTGTTTGGTGTGTTGGACAAATTTTAAGAATATTATGCTTATTTACAAAAATACCTTTTACTTTATTAGTTTTTAATGTATTTTCTTTGCTAACTTTAGTTATTCAATATTCGTTTTTAAAATAAATCTCTCATCTTATTAAGTTTAAATAATTTTAGGTGTGCATTTCCATAATAATATCATATGCATTTAAAATAAAACTTTTTTAAAAAATTAATTTACAAATAGAACTTGCATTTTTAAGTTTATTAAGGTAAAAAAGGATTTATGAAAAATGAAAATATAAAAGACATAATAATTAGTCAATAAATATTATACTATATAGTGTAATTTTTTAAAAGAAAAATATGAAGAAATATTATAAAAATAAGGAGTGAAGGTTTTGAATATTATTATATATTCTACTAAAAATAATGTAAATATATATAAAAAATAAGGTATAAAAAGTGATAAAGGGAAGGGTACACTTGTCATTTTATAAATTTATCCCATGACAATTTGTCATGGGATTATTATACTATCCCTTAGAAGGAATAAGTTATCCCTTCTAATCCAACCAAACGGATATTTAAGGGGGGATAAAATTTTATTCCAAGATTATTTTTATTTATCCCTTACACCAAATGACTTCTTAGATTATATGTATCATAAGTAATGTTGATTAAAAATGTTTTTATAATAAATTTATTAATTACATTACTAATTAATTAGTTGTATTCAAATAATAAAGGTAACAAAAGTATTATTTTTGGTGTTAGGAATCTTCTACATGTTTTTAATGCATTTGTTAACAATTTTTCTTTATTTATTATACTTTATTGATTTGATTGCTTTTTGGTAAAAGGAAAACATTTTTCAAATGTATAAAAAAATTAATATGGAAAGGATCTATATTTTGTTGTATCATAAGTAATGTTCACTAAGATAGGAAAATTGATTTTCTTTCTGTTGGTAAATATATACACATTTGAACTGATTTTTCAACACTTTTACATTTTTAATTCTACTTTTTCCCTTTCTAATACCCATCAAATCACAATCAGCATTAATAAACATCAACCACCTCCTTTTGTCTATTTTGCAAAATAGACATTGGTATATTTGTGTAATTAACAAAAAGTTGGTAGAGTCATATAATTTTGTATATATTTTGGTATAGTTATGTTTAAATTATTTGACTTTTTATTAAGATTTGACTATAAAACATGAAGTAAATATATACAAAGTATTCTATGAAGCCTATTAAAGTTGTAGTGTAATTAATGACACCCAAAATACATATTTATCACGCATGGTGTAAAAGACAACATTTGATCATTTGCTTAAAGTAATAAATGGTCCTTGCATTAGACTACATTTTAATGTTGGTGACTGAATCTATTCCAAAACGCAACTTGGGGAGTTTTTCAATGCTCACGTTTCCACACTTTGATCATTGAGGTCAACTAGAATTTCATTGAGTTCAAACTTTTATAAATTCAAAGGATTTATTAGGTTCAAACCTTTACAAATTGAAAATCAAATAACAATTCATGGAGTTCAAACCTTTATAAGTTCTTGCACTTTGTTCTTAAGTGTGTCTATTTCCCCATCACTTTTTAGCTAAAACTAATAGCAGACTTGAAAACTATCCCACCAGTATTTACGTTTTCTATGTGTCGCATTTGAAGAGAAAGGTTATGTGTAAGAGTACTTGCTATTCAGAATAGCTAAAGTGAATCCCACCAAAAAGACCTCAATACTAACATTATAAACTAATAATTAAGAATATAGAAACTTACAAGTTACAACAACAATAAAATTTAGAGGATATTCCAATCTCATCCTCTGGAGCAAAATTCTACTCTGTTGATCTCACAGAGGGCAGTAACATCAGTACTAGGGAACAACAAATGTAAAAGAGGGACTGAAGAGGATGTGTTAATTGCCTTGATTTTATCCAAACCTCTTTTAACTTGGAATGGTGATGGCACATTGTACCACTGTATGTACCAAGAAAGAAAAGTTGAGGCCCTTCTAACATAATCTTCAGTTGGCCATCTTCCATATTTCATGTAATTTGAAAAATCCTTCTGAAATTCCGGAGATGAAGTAAGAATCTCCTCTACCCGCTTCTGGATTGAACCAAGAAAAGTTGATTGTACAATTCCCCCCTTTGAACTTGTTGATCTTTTACTTACCAAACTATTATTGTAGGCCAGTGCTATCTGTATGCAAGAATGGAATACAATAATCCATTAAAGATGGATCAGGCACATTAATTACAGGTAATATGCAGTTTAGCAGGAAAAGGGATAGAATAGTGCAGCTTCAGTAAAGCATATGTGCAATCAGGAAACCAGTTCTAAGTCAAGATCAGCAAGCATTCATTTTAAGGATGTTTTCAAAATGATTTGAACACAATCTGGCATTTGTTCTTTGAAGAAGGATTAATTTAACACAAGGTGAGTAACTATCACCACATAATTAGGCAATATATTGATTAACGGAGCTTTGCAAGGGGCACGTATAGTCTTCTCTGATTGACTTATGTTAGTTAAGTTCTACAGTATTTTGATGTGCAATCAGGAAACTACTACTAGGTCAAGATCAACAAGCATTCATTTTAAGGATGTTTTCAAAGAGATTTGTGCTCTTAACACAATCTGGCATTTGTTCTTTGAAGAAGGGTTAATTTAAAACAAGTCGAGTAACTATCACCAGATAATTAATAGGCAATATATTGATTAACGGAGCTTTGCAAGGGGTACGATCTATATGTACCACGATAAAGTCTTCTCTGATTGGCTTATGTCAGTTAAGGTCTACAGTATGTCAGAAGGACAAGTGATAAACTTGAAAAATGTATTAGGTCTTTACAGTGTTGGAAACATTAATTGTCATGACCAAGGGTAGGATCTAAACTTGCCACAATAGGATCATCCATCTTTTTAAGAAATAACATAGTCATCTGCCTTTTTAACTTTTCTATTTTAGATAACTTATATTTCTAACTGACCATTGTTATACTTTCATGTGCTTTAGCAAATGAAAAAAAAAGGCTCATACAACAAGTTGATTATAAATAAGGAAATCGCTCGGATACTGATCATATTAAATTTCGATAAACAATAATTAGCTCCCCTCCAGTTCAACAATATCAGATACATTAACCTCTAGTTTAAAAATTACCGTGACCTCCGTACTTGATTTTATGCTGAGGACAGTGGTAACTTCTCATCACTTGTTTCAAAGAGCATTTGGACGGTCACAGAGACGCACATACAGAGAAAGCATGCACCAACGTACAACATAGACAGTCCAAACAAATTTCGAGTCTAAAATAAAGGCACAATCAAGTAAGGAAAACAAACCCTTCACTTAATTTTCAATGATCTAAACTCAAAAAAATATGAAGATAGCAAGCCCACACACTAAACAGGTTGTTAAAAAGGAATTGGAATCTGAAACAAGATCGGCTTTTAAAAAGAAAAACATAGATTTCAGCCAACAAGTCAGCTACAAAGCAAAAGTTACCTTCAAACTTGAGATGAAGAGTGTATCCTGTAAATTGCTAGAACTACTAGTAATCCGATGAGCCATTGAACCAATAGTTGTGTATAATGACAGGTAGACCTGCAGATTTTCCAAATGTTAAATGACTACCTCTAAATACTAACACAAGCTTCTGAACAAGGAGAACAAGTAACACAACCTTAATAGGAAGCAACTATAAAGACACGTATTATGGCCAATCACAACCCTAACAGCTTGATTAAGATATCCCCAAGGTGTGAACTGTAATGACTCTCGTGGCCATTTGGTAATTTTAGTTGGTTTCCCCTGTTTTGACCATTAGCTGGCTTCTCGATGTCATTTGTGACTTGTAGGAATGGGTGACATGATTCCCGAGCTCAAAATTATATGATACCGATAGGGAATCAATATACCGACGGAGTATCACAAGAACATATTTTCTACTTATTTAGAGTTTAATAAATAATTTTTTTAATAATTTTCTAATCCTACACGATACCGATATGGTATAAATATATTGATGGAGTTATCACAACGAATATATTTTCTACTAATTTAGAGTTTAATAATTTTTCTTATTTATTTCTTAGAAAAGAAAAAGACAACATAATCCTATATGATATCAATTGGGTATCAATATACCACCAGAGGATTACAGAGGATTGAGTTCATTCTATATGATACTAGTATGGTATATATATGCCATAGGAATATATTTCATAATATTTATGCTGACGCCAACATGACGTCAGAGCGAAATAAAAAGGGGTAAGTAGAGCAAGAAGATAAATAGTTTGGGCCAGGATCCTTAAGGGTAAATAATTTGTATTGGGTCGATTTTAGGTCTATTTTGTGTACTTTTCCCTAATTTCAACTAATGAATTCATGAGTTTCTAAATGGGTCTTCTTAATCATGATTCAATAGATATTATCCTATATGATTATGCATGGTCTCAATTCAATTACATGATTCCCTACAACTTCACGCATGAGACTATATTTTTCAAGGATAAGCTTTATGTTATGATCATGTATTTACAAGGCTTTCAAGCAAGTTCATAAAAAGACTGAGACAAGTTTTTGTGATGAAATTCAAGCTAGGTTTGAATGATGGTGGTCCTTCTCACCTAAGTATGAATATGTAATGATGAAAGGCCTATACTCACATTATAAGGAGCTATTCTATGAATATGCTTTATGAATAAGTGGATGGATAGTAGATATGGCCCCTCCCACATGATGTTGGCTTTATGACTTATGATTATGACTATTCCATTGAGAGTTTACTTAGTATTGAGTGGATCTTGGGATAGAGGCAAGAGACCTATAGTAAGATCCTATTGTCCCATAACTACGTGCCACCGTAGGATAAAGGATCATCTGTAGTAAAGGCTTGATTGCTTTAAAGGTCACCCATAGTAGAGGCTTGATCCTTCATGTAGCTTAGTGGATCCACATAGATATTAGGAGTCTACCTTGGCAAATAGTCTTCCCCTTTCCTCCGATGTAAGGGCAAAATCGGGACTCTATATTATAGCTGACATGGTTTATGTTGGTTAATAGAAGCTCTCCCAATGTTTAAGGTGTCCCCTAGTTTGACTAATGATATTTCACTCAGAAGGTAAAAAGGTCCTTTATCAATGGCTAAGGTATTTCTTATTATGGCTACTAATCTCGGATGGAGCCAAAAATTGACTATTTTTTGGCTTTGGAGTATGATGGAATAAAGCAAAATGGTACTTTAAACTGTCTGCGCTTCTTTCATTTGTGAAGTAGCAGTTAGTCAATGCAACTTTCGACGCTCCTCATGGGTCAT
>JAOTQJ010087116.1:0-12246 GCA_025642045.1 Solanum sejunctum
ATCTTATGAATCGAGTGTTTAAACCATTCCTGGATGTGTTCGTGATTGTGTTCATTGATGACATGCTAGTTTACTCTCTAAATTTCGGAAAATTCCTTAACTGTCGTGAATGGAAATTCGGTATAGTGTATGTCTCGGTGCCCTATCGGCACCAATCACGCCTCCTGGGTTGGGTCGTTACAATGCGCTAAGAAAGAATCTAGATTCTATGCCAAGTAAAACAAAATCGAGTAGCCTTACATACCTCATTATACGAACTCATTATTACCTTGAAATAACCTCCTTTTTCCTCAAATACTATCTACAACAGAGTAGGTGATAAAAATAGTATTAGCAGCTAATAAATACATCTTGCCAGTCCAATATCATTAAAAATAATGCATGGGCAACAAGCGTGTAATTATCAACCCAAGAGTACTGTTTCAACATTTCCACCTCTAATTGTATTTTCTAATACACATTCTCATACAAATATCATATTCAGCTTGTTTTAGTGTCATAACATTCTCAAAACAGCCCACAAAGTAGAACATACAACAATTATACACAATGAATAAGTAGGCGGTATAACATTACGTTCCTTCGTTATATTTCAACATCAACAATTCTAAACCTGTACTAACTTCAACTAAATGTTCCCACCATATTTATGCATAAAAAATAGTCTTAAACCAGCCAAAAAATAGTTCTCAAAATAGGTGGAGGACGCAAGATCATAGTCCTCAATCAATCAGCCTACACTTTCTACAAACAACACACTTAGGATAATACACTAAAACTTGATTGCTTATGCAGAATAAAATAGTGCAGTGACCTTTCTACATCATTACAGAACTAAAACTCATTAAGAAGAACAACCTTCCTTAATAATCAAGCTAGCCAAGAAGAGAAAAGCCTCTCAAATAAACAAGAAAAGTGTACAACAATCCTTGGAACACATGCTGTTCAAAATTTTAGCACAAGTATAACCAGCCTAGTCTATTGTTTTTCATGAAGAACCCATACAAAATATACAAGTATCTTTACTTAACTTTACCTTCACGGTGTAGGACTTCTCCAAGAACCCTAAAAGTTTCCTTGTGGCTGCTCTGTAAAGCTAAGAATGAGTAGAGAGAAAACTTTGTGAAAGTTGATTTATTTTCTAAGTTTATAACTTAAAGGTGTTGCTTGTAAGCCCTTTTAAAGGATTACTTTGGCCGACTTTCTTTTGCATTTTAAGCCTTATTTTATCAAGTTAATAATTTATCATTTTTTTATTTTCATCAATCTCTGATGGAGTCAAAGATTGATTATTTTTTGGCTTTGGAGTATGATGGAATAAAGCAATATGGCTCTTTAAACTGTCTGTGCTTCTTTCATTTGTGAAGTAACAGTTAGTCAATGCAACTTTTGACGCTCCTCATAGGTCATCTGTAAACAGACGCTTTATGTTTTTAAACATAGGGGTTAGGTTGCGTACATCCGACCCCCTACTCACCTCGCAATGAGCTGGAACCTTTTGAAGCACTGGGGTATGTTGATGAGGAATAATTTATCATTTTTCTCTTTCACTTGGGCCTTATTGGTCTGCAAATTGATGGGCATTGGTTGCCCATTTTTCTCTTTTCTCCTTACTTAGTTTAGGCCCAAATCATCCAGTGAATCGTGAATATACTTGGGCCCTTTTTGTTATTCATCTTGGGATGTAAATATTATCTATTTATGATGCTAAAATACGAGTTAAAGTTACACCCTTAACACAGACTTTATTTATTATCGGACTTGGATAAATTTGTGTCGGGCTTTGTCTCTGTCTAGCTAACAAATTTAAGCTAAGCACATAGATGAATCACCTATTAGCTTCCTAAGTCCTACAAGCACCTCACTTATCTCACTTTATTTAAGGCCGTGATCTCCTTAATTTGACTTAAAACTTATATACACTCACTCGTCTTTAACGTTGGACGTACATATAGCCCTCTAATATGAAGTTCAAGCACTTTTAAAAATGGGTGCTAATTTGAATAAGATATATCATATTCCATTTTCATAGGAATAGTATACGTACGATTTGGGGTGTTACAGGCGAGTATCCGAGTCCGAGGGCTTGAAACAAGTATCTGAGTCCAAGAACTAGAGGCAAGTATCTAGTTCACACATGGCTTAGTGGATCCACATAGACAATAGGAGGTTCACCTTGGCAAGTGACTTCCTCTTTTTTTTCAGTGAAGGGAAAACATTGGGACTCCACGGATTAGCTCACATGGTTTATGTTAGTTATGGCCTCTCTCACTATATTTTATGAACTCCCCAAAGCTTTATGATGTATGTTACCCTTGATCTATGATTTTCTTATATATGTTTATGTTTCCCTTATGTCCCAAGATGTTCTCTAGTGATGATGGTCCTTTCTTATTATGTCCAACTATGCTTAACACTATTGATAGTATTTCGACTTCATATAACTCATCATTTTACGAACTCAAATGATCTTATCACATATGTTTATGGTCCCTTGATATTATAAATGGTGTTACTCCTAACAACATATGACTCTCTCTTTTCAAGTATACATGGTATTCTTTTTTATAATTACTAGCAGTTCACTTATAGTAAGATGGTCCTTCCCTTGAAATAGATGCTTTATTGTTCCTAAAAAGTATTATGATTTCACTTATGCATAATGAACTATGTTCCTTATTATTTCAAGTTTAAGTATTTTGTGATAAAATCAATTAAGTGTGCATTCCTTACTTTTTATATGTATTATCCTATGTTGCATGGCTTAAGAAATGTTTTAAATGATTATATTATTGCTATTTTATGGTTTATTATTTGTTGCATTGCATGCCCACATACTAGTACATTGAAAGTACTAATGTATACTTTTTGCCTACATGGTTTAACCATGTAGGAAACGAAGTGCTTATTCATCCTCCTCCACGTGGCTAGTTGGCTTGCTTGAGGATTTTGCTTATGGTGAATCCTCTAGTATGGGGACAATATTTGATTTCTTTATTATTTGTGTTGAGACTTCATTCCACTATACTTTTCAGTTTGAGGGTGAGCCTTCATTTCTTGGCCCCTGTCCGATTCATGTTTAGAGGTGTATGTCTTGGCCCCTATCCGATTCATATTTAGAGGTGTTTTTGGATACTACGCTATGTACTTATGACATGGTGATAAGATTTTATAGAGACTTATCTCTTAGACCCTATCCCTCATGTGATGCTATTTGATAATATTGATAATGATGGGAAGTGATGAATGTCCTAAGTCCCTATTTTCCCATAGCTTAGTCCTAGTTATCCTCCCCTTAGTATTTGCTTTTTATGTGATTCATGCAAATTCTTTTCCCTTAACATCCCTATAGTGTAAGTCTAAAGTCCTATGTCCTCTTAGAATTATTTGTTGCTTATGTATTGTTAAATTATGCTTTCGCAACCAAGGATGTGCAAACGATATCCTAAGAGGCTTGTTTGGATTTTCTTCCCACTGTAGTGTCACGTCTAGGCCCTAGGCTTGGGTCGTGACAAGTTTGGTATCAGAGCACTAGGTTTGTAAATGATTCTCAAAAATCTAACATACCGCATCAAATAGTGTCTTGTTCATGGTTGTGAAGCGTTCGCCACAACTATGAATAGGAGGCTATGAGGTATTTTAGGAAATAAATCACTTCTTCATAATTATGTTGTGCTTTAGACTTAAATTAAGGTTTTCTCTTTCTAATAGATGGTTTTTTCTCTTCTATATCATGTTGTCCAAAATAATGGCACAAAGAGATCCTACACCCGAGGGTGATCCCCCCTCCCTCCCCACCCCCACCCCCTGGTTCCTCAAGCTCCCCAAATAAAAGAAGGGGTCACACATGTTGAATATTAAAATATAATTACTTTGTTGGTACAAGTAGTTACCAACCAAATGAACCAAGGAGCCCAAGCTCCTCATGCTCCTACTCTGGTCTTAAGGGTGAGAGACTTTATAAGGATGATTCCTTCGAAGTTTCATGGCTCTAAAGTTGAGGAAGACTCCCAAGAGTTCATTGACAAAGTGAATAAAGTACTTGATAATATTGGGTTGTATTCAGAGGAGAAAGCAGAATTAGCTGCCTATCAACTTAAGGTCCTTGCTCATATTTGGTTTGCACAATGGAAGCTTGAGAGGAAGAATGATGAGCCTATCCCATGGGAGGAATTCAAGGGCTTCTTTCTCAACCGGATTTTTCCTGTTGAATTAATAGAGGCAAAGATAATGGAATTCATGAATCTTAAGCAAGGTTCCATCAGTGTGAGGGAGTATTTCCTTAAGTTCAATAAGCTCCGAAAATATGCTCCTCACTTGGTTGACGACTCTAGGGTAAGGATGAACAAGTTTGTGTCAAGGATATCTGACTTGGTTAATGAAGAATGTTATACCACTATGATTGTTGGTGAAATGAATTTGGCTCGACTCATGACTTATGTCAAGCAACTTAAAGGGAAGAAGCTTAGAAAGAGAAGGAGTGGGGAGTCCAAGAAGGCTCGGATTGTGGATGGGTCATCTTTTGATATTTTTTTTAGGCCCAAGTTTCATAAGGATAGGGTGGCTACCCCCGAGTATCAAAATGCGAGTGTTGGTGGTCAAGCTCCTCCTACATGCAACAAGTATGGAAGGTACCATTCTAGAGATTATTTAGCTGGTTTGAGTGCATATTTTAGGTGTGGTGCAATGGATCGGTAACACCTTGTACAATTATAAAAATACCACTAAACCAAAATTAGGCACACAATGCATCTTCTAAAGCTCTGATAGAAAATTTAAGACCAAATTTGCAATCAACGCAAAAAATCAAGTAGGAATATGGTGCTAACCTGATTTAAGAGCAACCGAGTCTGAGTCTTGAGATGAGTATATTGATGGCTGAAGTTGATGGGATTACTATCTTTAGAGTTTAAATGAGGTTGAACTTAGTTTTGAAAGGAAAATCCTACTCTTTGAGTTGATAGATGATGATATGAGGTGAGAGTTCTTGCCTGTAGAGCCTAGGTGATGAAAATTCTTGATGTGTTGATAGACTTATGAGTATATCGATTTCTGGGAGAAGTATTAGCACCAAAATAGGTAAGAGTGAGTCTCACTCGTACTCATTAACTATGTGGCAATCGTAGGAGAGGATTGTACCATAAAAGAGGATGTTTCCTTTGTCCCACGGAGGACTTGATAGACTTCTTTAGGGATCCCCGATAGACTCATTCTTTACCCGATAAGGTACTGAATAGATGTGGCAATGACATCTCATCATTGTATCATCATAGGCTCATAGGTGTTGATTGTCAGTTATAGAAACTCCTAGATAGGTTTTCTGTCAATAGTACTCTGAGGTTGATATGATTGTTTGATGTCTTGATGGATAGTGTTATGATAGAGTCCTGTTCCTTTCTCTGAATAGAGGCTGAGTGATTGATCAGTTGATGTCACTATATATTGTATAGCCTTACTGTTTACTTTAGCTTGTTTTATATACAGTATATTCTATGTACTAACACCCCTTTGGTGTTGCATCATTTTATGATGAAGATTCTATAGACAAGGACTTTAGCAGCCTAATCGTTGAGGTTCAAAGCTTCTTGATTTCAGATCGTGGTGAGTCCTCCCCTACATTCGGATGATGATTATTTATTTAGATTTATTGAGTTATCTTCTTTGATTGTGGCAGCCAAGGGCTATCATGGTACCTTTTTAGACAGTAGTTATAGAGGCTTCATAGACATAGACATATAATGGTTGATGTTGGGGTTCTTTTCCCCATTTTCCCTTCTTTATATTGAGATTGTTTCAGTTGCTCTTAACCTATATTTGATAGTGATGGTGAAAGTCTTGTAGCTCATTAACTTCCACTAAATTGTTGATTGAACTAGTGTAATAGGACTAGGTGGTTCACTTGGGGCCTAACAATAGTCTCCAAGTGTCAGTTACGCCTAGGGTATCCTCCCAGTGTGTGACAGGATTATAAGTTGAGACATTGTCCATGGGTCCCTAATAATTATAAGGATAATCATCGACAATCTCAACCATACTCCTCTAAGGGTACTTAAAATTTGTGTGGTGCTTCACTTGGTACATTATGAATTCTCCTTATGTGATAACGAAATTGGTGTAGATTGGCTTCATGTCCAAGCTATTATGGTCGATGTTTGGGCGTAAATGGTTGAGTTGGATGTTAGTGGAAGGGGTGGTTTCTTGTTAAAACCTCATGCGTCATTTAGTTTAGTTTTGAGTTGTTGTTTGTTGTACATCATGTTCATAGAGTAGGATTTTGATTGAAGTCCTATGTGCAATTATGAAAATGTGTTACGCATGCTTTTAAAATGATTCCATGATAGAGACTTTGGAAGTTGCTTGAAAATAATATTTAATTTGTATTATTGCATTCATAAAGATTTAATAGATATTTTCGTTCTATTCATGCTATCTTTATTCTCATTCGAGGACGAATGTTCTCCAAGGGGGATATTGTAACACCCCTCAACCTAGCTCGGAAAGACCCTATGATGCATTTTTTTAATATCTTAAAATCCGCATAGAATTTGACAAGTCCGATTTCATATTCTTGTTCAGAAGAAAAAATTATATGGGAAAATGATTACCTACAAGGTATAGGTTGTCTGTGTCAAAATAGTATTTTTTTGGTGAAATTTTGCAAACCAGTAGGGGTATGCAACAAGTCCACGTCACGTACTTGCCGCACCCTAGTTCAAAAAGCTCTAAAAAGCTTCCTTTGCACTTGGGGGTAATTGGGTAATAAGCCAATATCTATGTAGATGGGAATTCTTCATCTTTTTAGCCATTTCATGCCCTAAATCTCTTATAAACACTCCCAAAATCCTCGCAATTCATTATCAAATCCTCCATTCAATCTCAAGATTTTCAAGACCTTTTGTTAGAATTCAAAAACCCAAGTGAAGTCCTAAAAGTCTCATCAAATTTTCTCTATTTATTTCAAGAGTTTAAGGTATGTGGGTCTTCATCGATGGGTCCTTTCACCCATGGAGCCCCATCATTATTTTTATTAAATTTCTTGATTCTAATGACTAATTCTTTGTGGATATTTTCTATTATCACTCCATTACATGAAATATGTTGAAAATTTATTGGTTATTGATTTATTGATGAGATTAAGATATGTTTATTACATTAAAGCTTTGTAAGCTATAACATCTTGAAAGACTTGTTAATATTATGAATTTTTGAATGGTTTTCATGACACCCAAATTGGTTTTTTTCAAGTATGTTGTTGGGTTGTTTGAATGACTTCTTAAATGACTTTAGGTTACTCTTCTCATGTTCCTTACTCTTTAATTCTATGATTTTATGCTTAAATACATACACCCATTATGTTTTGACTAAGTTATGTAGCAAATCTCTTATATGGTGAAGACTTTATGGTAAGACACGTGATTTATGAATGTGTTAGTGTTGAGAAATTAAGCATGCTATGAGTTCATGAGAACGTTATAAATGTTATGAATGATATGAAGCCCTTTATTTGATACTATGATATGATAGTTTGATCAACTAGTTTATGATATTCAAAGCTATAAATGTTGTAATATCATGAGATACTATGAAGTTGAGAATTGTATAAGATAAATTTCATGTTTCCATATCTATGTTTTGAAAGTTGATATGTATGACTATGATAGGTTGTTTAAGAATGATTTTAATTGACAATATTCACTATATGTCTTGAAGTATGATTTCTGAATAATGAGGAATCTTTTATGAAACATTCTATATTTATTATTGGCTTATGAAAAGTTTTCCTATTAGTGAATGTTGATGGTAGAGGATCTCCCATCTATTTAATGAATGAATGTATTATGGTGGAGGATTTTTCAT
The DNA here is from genome assembly GCA_025642045.1 of Solanum sejunctum. NCBI lineage: Eukaryota > Viridiplantae > Streptophyta > Magnoliopsida > Solanales > Solanaceae > Solanum > Solanum sejunctum. Next base: position 7,858 of record JAOTQJ010087116.1, read on the forward strand.
CTAAGGAATGATTAAGAAGTTATCTTATGACTTTGACTCTATGATATCAATGGGTTGTGGATTGGATAGATTGTCCTCCCACATGACTTGAAATAATTTATGATATGATTACATGATTTATAATCTTCTACTCTAGTGAGAGCACTACCTAGCACCGAGTGAACTAGAGGCGAGTACCCAAGTCCCAAAACTACGTGTCACTGTAGGTAAAGGGATTAGAGACGATTACCTAAATCCCTAAGAGGCAATCGGGTACCCTATAGATAAGGGCTTGAGCCGAATACCAAAGTCCAAGGGCTTGAGGCAAGTACCCGAGTCCAGGGGCGGATTTAGGAAGAGTGAAGGGGTGTCACGTGACACAGCTTCATCAGAAAAATTTATTAAATATACATATAGGTGTAGATTAAAAATAAAATATTAAAGGTTAAAACAAATAAAAGGATAATACTTAGCACAAATTGATTCTAGCTCGTGTGGTTAGGGAGTTTGGGTCAGGAATGAACGTCCTGAGTTCCAATTCCATCGGCTCCCATTCCCCCCTTCTTTTTTCCTCTCTTAAAATGTGCAGTTTTTTCTCCATCATCATCCTCATTTGACATCTCAAATCTCTATATTATGTTGGTATTTCTGCTTCATTTTTTTTATTATATGCCTGAAGTTTTTATTTTTATTTGTTCATGATAATAGTTTTATTCTTTTCTATTTGTTTATTACAATGAAATAAATTAGGATTCATTCAATTGATAATTAAATATACTTATATTTTATATTTTTATTTTTGAATTTGCACATGACGAATTGACTATGGATCATTTATTATATTATCTGCAATCCTCTTTTATTGGATCATAAATTACGAGTTCTGTAGATTATATGATCTTAGTTGAAATTTAATAGAGTGGTATTGTTCTAAAAAAGATTCTTTACAATAAAATTGCTTAAGTCTAACTTACGAAATCGAATAGATAATGGATTTTTGAGTAGTTATTTAGTGTCTGATATAGAAAAGAAAGTATTTAATAATGTTTCTAATGAGGATATTATGTGTATCTTCCAAAACATGAAATCTCATCGGCTTTGTAATATTTATTATAGTGATGTGCTGTTTTTTTGATTCCTTGTCAAAGGTTATCCAACAAAATTAGCCATCTAAACTAGTTTTTGATAAAAGGACTATAACTTTTTTCATGTATTTTACAAAATGTTAGTCATTTATTTGCAACAATTATTATGAAGACTTGCGTAATTTAATTTAAAATTTTAAAATATTACCTAATATAAAGAGTAGATAGTTATTTTTTAATTTACAGTTTTATCTAAATTTTATATTAGTTAAGCAAAATATCTTTTGATAAAGTTTACTATTAATGTGGTCTTAAATTTTAGGAGGTTTAAAGCAAAATCTTCATTAATTTTCCTCTTGAGCTATTCTGGTCCTTTAAATGGTGATACCGCTTAGAAAAGATCCTGCGTATGCCACTGCCGAGTCCAACAACTAGAGGCGAGTACTTGGTTCACACATGGATCCACTTAGGCATTAGGAAGTTAACCTTGGCAAGTGACTTTCCCCCTTTCTTCCGGTGTTAGGGAAACATTGAGACTACATGGATTAGATCACATGGTTTATATTGGTTATGATCTCCCTCACTATCATTTATGAACTCCCCAAAGCTTTATGGTATATGTCACCTTTGATCTATGATTTTCTTATGTATGCTCATGTTTTCCTCATGTCCCCAAGATATTCTTTTACGATGATTTATGATGGTCCCTTCTTATTATGTCCAAATATGCTTACTACTATTGATGGTGTTTCGAATTCATATAACTCATCATTTTATGAACTCAAATGATTTTATCACATATGTTTATGGTCTCTTGATATTACAAATGGTGTTACTCCTAACGATATATGACTCTCTCTTTTCAAGTATGCATGATATTCTTCTTTATGATTACTAATGGTTCACTTATAGTAAGATGGTCCTTCCCTTGAAGTAGATGTTTTGTTGTTCCTAAAAGGTATTATGATTTCACTTACACATGATGATCTATGTTCCGATTATTCCAAGTTAAAGTGTTTTATCATGAAATCAATTAAGTGTGCTTTCTTGATTTCCATATGTGTTATCCTATGTTGCATGGCTTAAGAAATGCTTTAAATGATTATATCGTTGTTATTTTATGATTTATTATTTGTTGCATTGCATGCCCACATACTAGTACATTCAAAGTACTAATGTATACTTTTTGCTTACATGGTTTAACCATGTAGGAAACGAAGTGCTTATTCATCCTCCTCTACGTGGCTAGTTGGTTTGCTTGAAGATTTGCTTGTGGTGAGTCCTCTAGTTCGGGGACAATATCTGGTTTTTATCTTACTTATGTTGAGACTTTATTCCACTTTACTTTCTAGTTTGAGGGTGAGTCTTGAACATGTCTTGGTCCTCGTCCTATTCATGTTTAGAGGTGTTGTTAGATACTATGCTATGTACCTATGACGTGATGTGTTGAGATTTTATGGAGACTTATCCCATAGACCCTATCCCTCATGTGATGCTATTGATAATGATGGAAAGTGATAAAGTCCTAAGTCCCTATTTCTCCATAGCTTGAGTCCTACTTACCCTCCCCTTAGTACTTGATTCATGCAAATCCTTTTCCCTTAACATCCCCATAGTGTGAGTCCAAAGTCCCGCGTCCCCTTAGAATTATTTGTTGCTTGCTTGTTGTTAAATTATGCTTCCCCAACTAACGATGTGCAAAGGATATGTTAATAGACTTGTTTGGGTTTTCTTCCCATTCGTCATGTCATGCCTAGGCCCTAGATTTGGATCGTGACATTTAAAATCATCTTCATCAAAGATACCTTTGGAATCAGGATAAACAAGATATTTTTATTCATATTCTTGTTTAATTAATATATTTGATTTTATTATTAGATTATTTACTTAAATTCATATTCATTTTATCACTATCTCTATTGATTCGATAAATTACGTATTCGACTGTGGACATATTTTAGGTTAAACATTACTATTAGGTAAAGTATTTGATATTTCATTAACGAAGATTACATGTGTCAAGGCATCAAAAGCTCAAACGTGTTTATCTAATTTAATTTGATACATAACTAGATGTCTATAATATACGATGTTACAAAAGAATACTCCTAATCCATATTATGTTAATAATGTGATTTTCTAATACTTAAAAATAAGTGAATTACTTAAAGTTTAAGAAAAATGTTGGGACTTTTTTTCTCTCTTCATATTTATCTTTTATTTAATAAAGTTCTTTAACTATATATTTTCTAGGAGAAAGATTTTGGAATAATGAGGACACTACATAGTGGAAATTGAAGTAGTCTTTGATACAACACTTCAATTATTTTCTTAAGGCTTCAAACATTCATTTAATATGAACTAGAAGGAATATAAGATAACGGCCTTTTAACATATAGTACTTGATTAAGAACTATTAATGTAATTTGTTTCAACAAGATAAAATCTTTGATTTATGAAATGAATGGTTAATTATAACCCTGTGTATTCATTCCTTGCGAGATGAAACATAAACATTTGTAATTTCCTAAAATTTTGTCAATTTCAATTATGCAATACATATAATGTTTGTGATAAATGTCACATCTTGTTTAAAGTTAAAGCTTTAATTAATTTGAGTCCTCAATTTTGAAATTTTTTTTAGCGTTCGTCAAAATGTATATTTTTATTAAAAGGTATAGAAATCAAATCCCAAGGTTAGATAGGAGATCGTGGAGAAAACAAGCAGCCGTAGATTTTGCTTTTCAAACTCTTTGATATGAGACTTATTAGTTTGATTAATTTAGATTTATATTACATATATTGGATTATTTAAGGTGAAAGGTGCTACTTATTAAAATAAATTATTCTTAAAGTTAAAATTTAAGATCAATTTTAATGCTAGATAAAGAAAAGGTTATTCATCCAGAGGCAAAGTCTGGAATCACGTTAAATACAATATTTGTGTGAAAAAAAAATCCTCCACATTTGTTTAGTCAAATAAATGGCTATGGCCTATGGGTCAGGTGGTCAGCACAATCTTTTGAATATTCATTTAGAAACATCGCCAAGATTGTCAATACCAACGTGCAATTATCAAAACCCATCAGGTCCCCACAAAGGTGAAAATAGAATTTATAAAGCTTACAGTCCACGTTTAAAAAAAAAATCTTGATTTGATTTAAAATAAAATTTTTAAAAAAATTAAAAAAAATAATTTTAAATTAATGTTATGCCGAAAAATGACTTTTTGAAAAGAAAAATATTCGAAAATCAAAAATCGATTTAAACTCAATTAATTTGAGCAAAACCAATTCTCGAGATTCGAAAGAAAAAACAGAGTCGC
>JAOTQJ010087127.1:0-12246 GCA_025642045.1 Solanum sejunctum
GCTCCTCATGGGTCATCTGGAAACAACCACTTTATGTTTTTAAACATAGGGGTTAGGCTGCGTACATCCAACCCCCCCTCACCTCGCAATGAGCGGGAGCCTTTCGAGGCACTGAAATATGTTGATGATGTTGGCTATAAGACAGTTTTGCACACCTCAACCAATTCACTTATATTTGATACCCCCACTTATACATGTATCCAATAAGTCTATATATCCACCAATGCTCACTAGTGAAAAAATAATTCTTAGCATTTTTGGCCTCTTTGAAAATTTGGTCTCACTGTGACTTAGTTCAACTTCATTGGCCACTATATTACACATTGACTTCACCACAATCCCAACATATATTGATATATAATAAGCATCTAGTAGCATTAAAAGATTTGACATTTTAGTACATAAAAATTGGTCACCCATTTTGGAAATGATAATTACATATAATTTTTTTCCGAATGTGAATTATTATTATTATTTTTTGATAATATAGTTGCTTTCTTTCTTTATCAGCTCTTACAATTTTTTTAAATGTTTGGCTTCTTTCTTTATAAGCTCCAACATTTTTATGAAAAAAACATCATATCCAAAAAAAACTTGATTTGCTTTGATCTCATTATTGAATCCTCTCAAGACTTCCAGTGAAATCTCTCTTGCGGTTAAGGTCTATTTCAAAAACTTTGCTTGTTTTGATTTATAGCCCTATGTTTGTTAAATTACATATGAGTTTGTCAACTAATAAAGAAGACTACATCAATAATAGACTTATGTTGAGGACTGATCATCCTAAAAATAATCTTAAGAATTGTTCTCTTAAGTCTTCACTTTATGAGTCTGTTATTAAGGAATCAGATAGGGATTATCTCATGAAAAAGTGCAACAGATATTCTTTGCCTAGGCATTCTGTAGAAAGTCTTTACTCATTTCTTATGAGTCTGTTAATATGTATAATCTAAAGAACAATTCTTGGTAAAGAATTGACTATCATCAGAATAGGATGTGATAAATTGGTTCGGATAAGTTTGTTAATGGGAAGCTACATTGGGCTTCTACAGCTGGTCTTGGTTATGATAGGGGCTAGAGAATAACCTCTTTTGGTTTGGCTGATGAGAAATGGAGAAAGATGGAATGACCTTGCTATGGAGAAATGGATGGTATCCTTATGCTGAGATGGGAAGTAATCTTTCTATGCTTTGTAAGAATCCGACTGCTCAAGTAGATATTATATAAAAATATTTATCATCAATTATACTCTAGATCCTAAGGATTATTTCTTTCTCAATCCTTTTGTTTATCAAAAGGTGGTGAATTTTTGGTTATGTTTGAATCAACTTTTATGATATACAATCCAGAGGATAACTCGATCAGAATTCTCAAGTCTCCTAAGTTTGGTAAAGGTCTTACCGAGGAAATCTACATTGAAAGTCTAGTTTGTTCCCTTTCACAACAATAATGAAGGCAACAAAAGCTTTGATAATTTTGACTGTGTAAATAATAATTTGAAAGAGTTCCACCTTACGCATTTTGCAAAGAAATGTTATATTTGAAAAAGTGTTGTTATGTTATATGTTGTGTTTTTGAACATTTTTTGAAATTTTATGTTATGATGACACATTGTTTAAACTTTTTTTTTTGTGTGTGATTTTAAAAAGTTTGTACAAATTAATATGGGATACATGTGCGACACACATGTTTGACAATTAATAATCTAATAGTGTAAAAAGCTCATTTTATAAATGAGTTTAAAAAATTTTAGCTCAGCCCTGCTAAATCACATATTAGGCCAGACCAGTCCAATGGACTTAGCCCATTTGACGATTTTAATTTAAGTCAATTTTTATTAGTTATAGATCATGAACAATTTAGTAAATATCTTATCTCAAAGGATCATTCAATGTCTAACCAAAGAGATAATCTTAAGATTCAATACAACTAATATTTTAATCAAGTGAAGAAGCTATTAATCTAGCAAGAGAAAGAATATCTCCTCATTCTTAGTAATGATTCTTCTTTCTTTTTTCTTTATAAGCTCCAACATTTTCACAAAGAATCATCATGTCCAAAATGCTATCTTCAGAATAAAATCAAAAATCGGAGATTGAACCAATTTCATCTCCTATTTCCAAGAGTGATAATTGAAAGAATAAGATTACTCTATTGTTGACCATTTCTTCTAACAAGACTAATTTTTTAATGTTGAAATTATCTATCACTCTTATCAATGAAAAAATAGCCACTTAACATTTATAACTTTTTTTAAGAGTTGAACGTTTGTTCATATAATGGCTCATTCAACTTCATTGATTAAATCTTTAATTACTTCACCATGATTCAATCATAAATTGATATTATGAGGGATAATCTAAAATAATATTTGGTACAAATTTTAGTGATATGAATTAGCTATAAATTTAACAAGATAGAGAACTATCTCTTCATTCACAGATCATTTCAAAATCAAGTAAAAATTTTTCTTGCCTTTTTTTTTTCTTTCAGAAACATTAATAATAATTCAGAATGATATTTGAAGAAAAATTGAAAGGAGAGAATAATGAAGTAGACTAAGAAAATTCAAAATTTGATGAACAAGATAATGAATTAATTAATCAAGAAGACAAGAGACAACTAGAAATAGAGGAAAATTAAGTTGTGAAATTGAGTTTTTAAACTCATCTGATGAATCCGCCCATCAACATCTAAATCAGAGCAACCCCATAAACCCTTTTGATTTTCCAGAGGAAATTGTTATACATATTTTCTTAAAGCTTCTAGTGAAATATCTCATGCGATTAAAGCTTGTTTCGAAATCTTGGAAAGCTTTGATTTGTAACCCTAGATTTCTCAAGTATCACTTGAGTTTATCAGCTAATAATAACAAATACTTCACCAAACATAAGGTTATGTTGAGGATAATCCAACCAGAATCCAATCTTAATGATTGTTCTATTATAGAGAAATCTAACTTGGATTGTCACATGGAAAACTCTGGTATATATATCTTTTAGGATTGTGGGTTTTATCAATGGATTAACTTATCTTTTAAATAAGGCAAACAACTTATTTTTGTGGAATCCAACAACAAGGAAGTATAAGAAGTTCCCTAACTTAAGAACTCAATTGAAGAATGATAGTTATTGCATACATGACTTTGGTATGACAAGATCCATGATGATTTCAAAGTAATATGTATTTTTCTACTGTTAGATGTCTACCTAATTTTTAAGAGGTCGAGATATATAGTCTAAAGAAGGATTCTTGGTGAATAACACATTGTTCAAGAGAGGTTATGCGATTAATTGGCTCGGGTAAATTTATGAATAGAAGATTTTATTCAACTAGTAGTATTGATATCGAAAGCGGTTGGAGCATAAGCTGTTTTGATTTGACTAATGAGGAATGGAGAATGATGGAGCGACCTTACAATAGGAGAAGAGGATAGATATTTCTTGTTGAGAATGTTGCAAAATAATCTTTGTACTATTTGAAATAATTGGACTATTCACGTAGATGTGTGGGCTATGAAGGAGTACCAGAATGAAGAATATTTGATAATGATGTTTACCATCAATGATTATGCTCTACATCTCGAGGATTATTTGTTTTATCACTTTTTTTATTTTTCAAAAAGAGGTGAATTTGTGCTTGTGACTAATAATACTTTCATGATACACGATCCAAAGGATACACAATCAGTTATTTATAGACTAATGAATTTGATTATGATCTTGTGGTGGAATTCTTTCAAAGCCTAATGTAACACCCCATAAAATTATTGAAACATCCCTAAAATGTAACCGTGCGCACAACGCGTCTTCCAAAGCTCCGATAGAAAATCTGAGATCGAATTTGCGATCAACGTGGAAATTTGAGTGGGAAAATGGTCTAAATCCGATTTAAGAGCAATTAGAAAGAAAAACAATTTTCATTAATTAACGCCTGGACAGTGTCTATCCACGCCCCTGGCGCTACGTGGAGGGGACGTAGAGACACTCTTAAACTTTTTATTTTAATTTTCGACGGGAATTGAATTTTTTGGAAATTCGCAAAAATACACTGGTTCGCATCCCTGGCGCGTCATGGACCAGAGTTCCATTTTAAAACTTTTTTGTTTTAATTTAGGAAGGACCTTTTCATCATTTTTCACCCTATCTTAAGTCCTAAAATAAGCTATTAAGGTCGTATATTATCGATTTAGGGTTTCCAAACCCAATTTTATTAAGTTCCTACACAAGAAAACCTTGAGAGGAGAGATAGGAAAGCTCAGAGGGCTGAAGTTTGAGTCCAAGTTCTTGAAGTAGAGTTGGTACTTCGTCATACCAAGTATGTAAAAGGCTACCCAGAACATGGAATTATTCTTCCATGTGCCCCAATGCATGTAGTAGGTTGATAGTTGATAGTTAATAGGTCTTGAATTGTCATTCTTGAAGATTTTCTTAAAATTTATCTTGAATATCTATACAATATCTTAAATTGATGGTCATCATATTTTGAATTGACTGTTTGCATGTATTATTATATGATTATGTATTTACCCTACATGAATTCTCTGTAAATGACTTCAAGAATAAACTTAGGGGTAACGCCTAGAGCCTGGACTGCCTGTTGTATTGATTGTTGTGGTCTGGGTCTTGAGATGAGTATGTTGATGGCTAAAGTTTATGGAATTAGTTTTCTTGGAGTCTAAAAGAGGTTGAACCTTAGTTTTGAGAGGAAGAAACCATTCCTTGAGTTGATAGATTGTCAGATGAGACGAGGTCTATGCTTGGGGAGAGGGGGTTAGTTACACAACCAACCTGATGATGATATACTTATGAGCATATCGAGTCCTAAGAGGAGTATTAGCATCAAAATGGATAAGAGTGAGTCCCACTCATACTCATTAACTATGTAGCAAATATAGGAAAGGATTGGACCATAAAAGTGAATGTTTCCTTTGTCTAGCAAAGGACTTGACAAACTTCTTTAGGATCCCCAACAAACTTGTACTTTACCCCGGCATGGTACTGGGCAGATATAGCAACAATATCTCTTCATTATATCATCATTGGCTTATAGGTAGTAATTATCGGTTATAGAAACTCCCAAATAGGTTTTGTGCTGATAGTACTCCGAGATTGATTGATAGTTCGATGTCGTGATGGATAGTGATGTGATAGAGTCATATTCCTAACTCTGAGTGAGGTTGAGTGTCTAATGAGTTAATGTCATTGTTTATTATATAACCTTACTGTTTACTTTAGCCCATTTTACATACAGTATATTCCATGTACTAATGCCCCTTTGGCGCTTCTGCATTATTTTATAATGCAGATTCTGTAGACAAAAGACTTTAGCAGGTGAACTGTAGAGGTCTAGAGCTCCATGATCCAGACGTGGTGAGTCCTCCCTTTCTTTTGGGGGGGGGGGAAATATTTATCTTTCATCTATTTTGAGTTATTTCATTGGATCGGTATAGCCATGGCCTGTTATGGTACCTTCTTAAAGGTTAGCTATAGAGGCTACATAGACACATAGTGATGTTGGGGATTGTTTTTTTTGCTTTCCTATTATTATTGGGTTGCTCTTTTCTTCATACTACATATGATAGTGATTGTCATAGTTTCTTAGCCCACTGATAGCCCTTTTAAATACTTAATATTTTTTGAGATATGAATTGACTAAACGAATGCAATGAGACTAGGTGGTTCTCTAGGCGGCTAATAATTATCTCGGAGTGCTAGTTATGCCTAGACTACCCTCCCGAGGTGTGAAAAACTTGGTATTAGAGCCTAGAGTTCATGTGTCCTAGAGAGTCTACGAAGTTGTGTCTAGTAGAGTCTTGTTTATGGATGTGTTGTGCACCACACTTTATAAGCAGGAGGCTATAGGAGATTAGGAAGTGTTACCCTTCTTCTATGATCTAGATTCGTGCAACAGAGTTTAACTTTATGGAAATCTCATTTTAACTCGTGCGTTTTGTGTTTACAGAAAATGCCAAAAGAGGACTGCCTTCAGAGAGATACCGCAGCCCCAGCTACTGAGAATACCCAACCTGAGGCCTTGATCCAGACAGAAGCTAGGAGACGGGGACGGCCTACTAGGAATACTGAGGTCCCACAGGCGCCCCCTGCTCACCCCCAGCCAGCCCAGCACAAAGGCGGAGTTTAGGGGAAATATCACCATGCTGACTCAATTAGTAGCCTCCCAGGGTAACAACTAAGGTTCTTAAGCTCTGAGCTCTAGCTCATAGGACCACTCAACTGCCACCAGACTTAAAGACTTCTTGAGGATGAACCCGCTAATGTATACAAGGTCTATGGTTGAAGAGGACTCGCAAAATTTTATTGATGAAATGTACAAGGTCCTGAAAGCGATGCATGCTGATAAGATTGAGTGAGTGGAGCTTGCTTCTTACCAATTTAAGTACATTGCTAACGTTTGGTACAACTAGTGCGAAGAGAGTAGGGGTCAGAATGTGGAGCCTGCAGCATGGGAGGAGTTTGAGACTGCCTTTCTTGACCACTTCTTTCCTCAAGAGTTGAGAGAGGCGAAGGTGGATGAGTTCGTGAACCTAAAGCTAGGAGGAATGATAGTGAAAGAATAAGTCTTAAGTTTATTAAGCTTTCCAGGTATGCTCCGAAAATGATGCAAGACATGAGGATAAGGATGCGAAAGTTTGTGTCTAGTTTGGGAGATATATGCAAAAAAAGTGTAAGGTGGATTTGTTGATCCACGGCATGGACATCTCTAGAATCATGGTGTATGCCTAGCAGACAGAGAAGGATAAGAAAAAAGATAGAGAGGAGCAGATGAAAATAAATGCAAAGTCAGAAGGACGTGAGCCTAGCCAGCAGAGACAGAATAAAGGCGACAAGTCCTACTTTTAGAAGAAATCATCGCATCATGCACCTTTGGTAGCAAGTGCACCCATTCAGTTAAATAGGTATGATAAGAAACCTCACGATTACCAGAACTATAGGCTCAAGGTGCCCAATCTCATGCTAGTATGACCCAAGGTGCAAGGGGAAAGCCACTTTGTGACAAGTATGTTAAGCTTCATCTGAGTGAGTGTCATGTGGGGAGAGATGTTTTCTATTCATGTGTTTAGATTGGTCACTTTAGTTATAAGTGTCCAAAGAGGAGGCAAGATGAAGAGGGCAGCAGACCATAATTCTCCGCAGCATCCCCAACTGGCAATCAACAGAGGGGTATTACTATAGGTACAGGAGGTAGGATGAACCCACCTTTATGTACTAGGTAATCGACCAGATCAGGAAGCTGCATCAGATCTTGTTATGAGTATGCTTCGAGTCTTTACCTTTGATTGTTATCCATTGCTTGATCCGAGTGCCAGTTTATCTTTTGTCACCCTTTATGTGGCTAGTAGGTTTGGTATCCTTCCAGAGTGTTTGCTTGAACATTTTTTTGTTTTCACTCCTACGGGTGAGTTTATATTGGCTGAGAGGGTTTACAGAGATTGTATAGTATCCATTTATCATAGAGACACCCTAGCTAACTTGGTAGAATTGGAGATGGTTGATTTTGACGTGATACTTGGCATATATTGACTTCATGTCTGTTATGCTTTTGTTGACTTTAGAACCTGGATGGTTAAGTTTCAATTTCCTAAGGAGCCTATTCTACAGTGGAGAGGGGGTTCGGTTGCACCTAAGGGCAAGTTTATCTCCTATCTTAGAACTAGAAAATTGATCTCCAAAGGTTATATTACCACCTCATGCGAGTTAAGTCTAATGAAGTTAAATTTATTACTCTTGAATCAGTTCCAATTGTGAATGAGTTTCCTGAGGTGTTTCCTGATGATCTACCTGGAGTCCCTCATGATAAGGAGATCAACTTTGGGATTATGTTCTTCCCTAGACCAAACCCATTTCAATTCCACCTTATAGGATGGCCCCTGCAAAGTTGAAAGAATTGAAAGAACAATTGAAAGACTTGTTAGAGTAAGGCTTCATAAGGCCTAGTGTCTCACCATAAAGTGCCCCTGTCCTATTCATGCATAAGAAAGATGGATCTTTCAAAATGTGTATAGACTACCGACAACTGAATAAGGTCACCATAAAAAATAAGTATTCTCTCCCCTGGATAGATGATCTCTTTAATCAAATTCAGGGTGCTACTTATTTCTCCAAGATAGACCTCATATCGGGTTACCATCAGTTGAAGGTGAAGGAAAGTGACATTCCTAAGACAGCCTTTAGGACACAATATGGCTAATTTGAGTTCTTGGTCATGTCCTTTAGGTTGACGAATGTACTGGCAACTTTCATGGATTTTATGAACAGTGTATTCAAACTGTACCTTGATATGTTTGTGATTGTGTTTATTGATGATATTCTGGTGTATTCAAAGGATGAAAGAGAGTATGGTAATCACCTTAGAGTCATTTTGCAAATGCACAAAGATCATGAGTTGTATGCAAAATTCTCAAAGTGTGAGTTTTGGCTCAAGTCTGTGGCCTTCCTGGGCTATGTTGTTTCCGAAGATGGTATTTGGGTGGATACTCAAAAGATTGAGGTGGTTAAGAACTGTCCTAGGCCAACTTCTTTGACGGAAATAAGAAGCTTCTTGGGTTTAGTAGGGTACTACCACAGATTTGTTGAGGGCTTCTTTTCTTTGTCAGCACCATTGACTAATCCAGCTCAAAATAAAGCCAAATTTTAGTGGTCTGAGGAATGTGAGAAGAGTTTCCAAGAGTTGAAAACTAGATTGACTACAGCCCAGTTATGACCTTGCCCGATAGGATGGGAGATTTTGTGATATACTGTGATGCCTCAAGAGTCAGACTGGGTTGTGTGTTGATACAGAGAGGGAAAGTGATAACTCATGCTTCCAGACAACTCAAGATCCATGATAAGAACTATCTGACTCATGATCTCGGGTTGGCTGCAGTGGTATTCATATTTAAGATTTGGCGTCACTATTTGTATGGAGTACATGTGGACATGTTCACTGACCATAAGAGCTTGTAGTACATGTTCATCCAGAAGGAGCTCAACCTACAACAGAGGAGGTTATTGGAGTTGCTTATGGATTATGACATGAGCATTTTCTACCACCTAGGTAAGGCTATTATCGACAATGCTCTTAGCAGGATTTGTATGGGTGGCACTGCCCATGTCGAAGAAGCAAAAAGAAAGCTAGCTAAGGAAGTGCATAGATTGGCTCAACTGGGAGTGCAACTTGAGAAGAACAATGAAGGTGGGATCAATGTTCAGAATGGTTCTACTTCATCCTTAGTGATAGAAGTGAAAGAAAAGCAAGACCAAGACCCTATCTTATTCCAATTAAAAGAGGGGGTTCACAAGCAGAAGGTGATGGTTTTCTCCAAAGGAGCAGATGGGGTGTTTAGTTACCAAGGTAGACTATATACACCCGATGTTAATGGTGTTCGAGAGAGGATCATAGACGAAGCTCATAGCTCCAGATATTCCATCCATCCCGATTCTACCACGATGTACGACAACTTGAGAGAAGTCTATTAGTGGAATAGATGAAGAAAGACATCGCTGAAATGATCTCTAAGTGCCCTAATTATCAGCAGGTATAGGTTGAACATCAAAGACTATGTATATTAGCTCAGAACTTTGAAATCCCTAAGTGGAAGTAGGAATAGATCAACATGGATTTCATTATTGGCTTACCAAGATCCAGAAAGTAACATGACTTGATATGGGTGATTGTGGATAGGATGACTAAATTAGATCACTTTTTGGCAGTCAAGACAACTAATACGGTTGAGGAGTATGCCCGACTGTACGTTCATGAGATTGTGAGGTTACACGGAGTTCCCTTGTCCATCATCTCGGACAAAGGAGCCCAATTCACCTCTCAATTTTGGAAATATTTCTAGAAGGGATTGGGTACAAAAGTACATTTGAGCGGAACTTTTCAACCCCAAATAGATGGATAGGCAAAATGCACTATTCCAACCTTAGAGGATATATTGAGAGCTTACGTCATCGATTTTAAGGGTAATTAGGATGACCACCTACCATTTATAGAGTTTGCATAGAATAATAGCTACCATGCCAGCATTCAGATGGCCCCTTACAAGGCATTATACGAGAGGAGATGTAGATCATCAGTTGGCTAGTTCGAGGTTGGTAAAGCTAAATTGATCAGACCTGATCTTGTTCACCAGTCCATGAAGAAGGTAAAGGTTATTAGAGAAAGGTTGAAATAGCTCAGAGTCATCAAAAGTCTTAGACGGATGTGAGGAGAAGAGACTTGGAGTTTGAGGTGGATGATTGGGTATATTTGAAGGTGTCACCCATGAAGGGTGTCATGAGGTTTGGTAAAAAAGGGAAGTTGAGTCCATGTTATTTCGAGCCATATTAAATTGTGAGAAGGATTGGGAAGGTCGCTTATGAGTTGGACTTGCCTTCCGAGTTAGATGAAGTTCACTAGGTGTTTCATGTATCAATGCTAAAGAAGTGTTTGGAAGATTTTGCTTTAGCAATCTCTGTTGAGAATACAGGAGTGAAGGATAGCCTATCTTATGAAGAAATTATAGTCGAAATCCTTGATCAACTAGTTCGTAAGCTGAGGAACAAAGAAATAGCCTCTGTCAAAGTTCTATGGAGGAATCAATTTGTTGAAAAAGCTATGTGGGAAGCTGAGGAAGCGATGAAACTCAAATACCCACACCTATTCATGCCAAATGACAATGATGTCGAAGGTAATATCCCTACCTTGATGGTACTAAAACTTCCTTCTTGATTTGATATATTGATTCTAATTCCCGAGTCTAAGACAGAGATAGATAAGTGATGGATAGTCGAGAGTTCGAGAGTTCCTGAGTGAGGATTGAGATGAGTCTTGAGGTTACTCGTGGTTTTGTCCTACATTTACTCATCATTTGAGGACGAATGATCCTAAGGGAGAGATGATGTAATACCCCGTAAAATTATTGAAATACCTTAAAATGTAATTATACGCACAACGCATCTCTAAAAGCTCTAATGGGAAATTAAAGACTAAATTTGTGACCAACATAAAAAATCAAGTGGAAAAATGGTCTAGACCAGATTTAAGAGCAACTAGAGTGAAAAATAATTTTCACTAATTAGTGCCCAGATAGTGTCTGTCCGTGCCCCTGGCGCGACGCGGAGGGGACACAGAGACACATTTATACATTTTGTTTTAATTTTCGACAGGAATTGAATTTTTCAAAAATTCACAAAAATACACTAGTCCACGCCCTTGGCGCGCCATGGACCAGTGTACTATTTTAAAACTTTTTTCTTTTAATTTAGGAAAGGCCTTTTGGTCATTTTCCATCCTATTCTAAGTCCTAAAACATGCTATTAAGGTCGTATATTGTCGATTAACGGTTTCCAAACCAAATTTCCTTAAGTTCCTACTCAAGAAAACCTTGAGAAAAAAGATAGGAAAGCTCAGAGGGTTGAGGGTTGAGTCCAAGTTCTTGAAGTAGAGTTGGTACTTCGTCATCCCAAGTATGTAAAGGCTACCCTGAACATAGAATTGTTCTTCCATGTGCCCCAATGCATGTAATAGGTTGATAATTGATAGTTGATAGGTCTTGAATTGTAATTCTTGAAGATTGTTTCTAAATTTACCTTGAATATCTATACAATATCTTTAAAAAAATGGTCATCATACTTTGAATTGACCGTTTGCATGTATTATTATATGATTATATATTTACCCTACTTGAATTCTCTATATAAGAATTCAAGAATAAACTTAGGGATAATGCCTAAAGCCTTGACTATCTGACTATATTGATTGTTGTGGTCTGGGTCTTGAGATGAGTATGTTGATGGCTAAAGATGATGGAATTAGTATTCTTAGAGTCTAAAAGAGGTTGTTGAACCTTATCTTTGAGAGGAAGATCCTATACCTTGAGTTGATACATTGTCCGATGAGATGAGGTCTCTGTCGCGGGGCGGAGGGGGAGGGGTTGGTTACATAACCATCCTAATAAAGAGACTTATGAGCATATCGAGTCTTGGGAGGAGTATTAGCACCGAAATGGGTAAGAGTGAGTCCCACTCGTACGTATTAACTACATGGCCAATGTTATACCAAAAAATGGCCTTTTGAAAAGGAAATAATTCAACAAACAACAACAACAACAACATACCCCAGTGCCTCAAAAGGCTCCTGCTCAGAGCGGGGTAAGGGGGGGTCGGATGTACGCAGCCTAAAACCTATGTTTAAAAATATAAAGCGGCTGTTTCCAGATGACCCATGAGGAGCGTCGAAAGTTGCATTGACTAACTGCTA
>JAOTQJ010087138.1:0-12246 GCA_025642045.1 Solanum sejunctum
GTTCAACTTACACAACATTCACAACAATATTCCCAATTGGATAGTTATACTTAATTTAAGAAATACGAGGTCTAACAATAACATAGATTGAGTCCGTGTTAACATGGGCTCGGATGACTAGTTCTTCTCATAAATGAAGATTTAAAGTCATAAGTGTAGGGTACACAACTAATTGATAAATATTTATTTGCATGAAATTTTTATATGAAATTAACGAATGCATAATATATATGTTACCTCCCATCCTCTTCTGGCGGCTTATGGTTGTAACACCCTAATTTTTTTTTAGCTGAGATTGAGTCATCCTTCAAATTATATAGGATTTTATTTAATGATTCTTAATTGAGTATAAGTGTTAAAGTTAATTTCTTAATGTGGGAATAGAATTGGAGATGATCTAAGGTCACACGAACCCTCTAGTACGAAGTTAAGCTAAACACTTTCTTAGCGTTTGAGTTCTAACGTAAGATTTTAAAAAAACAATTAGATGGACTAGTGACTTTTAAGGTTGTATATACATGTTAGGATCAATTCCTAAGTATTTAAAGTATACTAGATGTGATTTAGATTCATAAGGGATCTTTTACATCAAGCCAAGTCCAAAGAATTTCTAGCAACTAAGTTTTCGTATGAGTCGATAAAAGGGTCAACTTTAAATGATCATATCTCCTAAAGTATAATGAATTAGGTGACCCATAATATATTAAATCTAAGATATTTGAATTAATTTTGAATGCATCCAATTTCGTCTTAATCATAGTTCAGAGTATAAAGTTATGACCATTTTAGTAAAAGAGTGCAAAGCTGTCTGAAGGTTTGCGCCTGGAGCGCGTCGCGGACATGGCGCGGACCCTTACTAGATAAGCTATGATGTTATTTTTATTTTTATTTTGAAGGTACTCTCATCCTAAAACCTTTGGGGAGTCTATTTAAGGACCCAAAATACATAAAATGTCAATTTTCATAATTAAAAACCCTCTCCTTCATTCCTATACATAAACGCTTAAGAATCATCAAAAAAGTCATCAAGTTAGGATTAGCTTCCAAGATTCCTCCTCAGGGTAAGTTATTCTTAATGAATTTCAAGCCACTCAACCTGGATTTCTTTATCTATTCATGAATCTCTAACATAATCTTAAATCAGAGGGTTTCAAGAAGACGAATTCAAGAATCCCAAGAAAGGATTTCTTGATTCTTCTTTTCAAGAATTAGGGTTCTTCATCAAGAACTTCAAAGATTCTAAGTCAAGAATTCAAGAATCAAAGAGAATTCCTTCAAACAATGTCCTTCCAAGTTCTTTCACTTTAAAAGAACTACCAAGATTGAGCGAGTATTCATCAAACTTCGATGGTAATATCGATTTTTTCAGGTATGTAAGGCTACTCATAGTGTTGGATTGAGTTCATCCATGTGCCCCACATGTTAATTCTCCATAATTGAGTTTAAGTAGAGTCTTACCCTTAGTCTTGAACTCTAAATGAGTTTATTCCTCTTCCATTGAGTTAGATATATTCATGCACTGAGATTGTTATTATTTTTATATTTTATAATATTGAAATTTTCGTTCATGGATACTTTCCCATGAACCATAATAGGTTGATGATCTTGGCTTTCCTATATATTCTTTGATATTGAGATTTATGATTTTTCACGCATTAAACAAGTATTTTGAATAAAGATTTTGCATGTTCTAATAAAGATGATGACTTTTCTATGCATTGATAAAAGAGTAATTTATCTAGATTTTATTGAGTCAAAAGAATTATATTTTAAGGAACACATTTGATAAGATAATGTGTGATTTAATGAGTTTTAAAGGAAAGCATGAGCTTTACTAAAATTTTCTACTAAATTGGGTCTTAAGTTGAGATACTACTTTTAATTGGTAAACTAATTAAACTCCAAACTTACTACAAAAATTTATGAATTTTGATATCTTGCTTTAAACTTAAGAAAAGTATTAGTATAAGTATTTTATGAATAGTAAAGCATGAAGCCTATGATTTTTGACAGTTTTGAGAAAAGTTAAGGGAATGCTAAGTTGGGCTAAGTCCCAAAGAGAAGAAAGTAATACTTTGAGCAAGAATATTCTTTTAAGTATGAGCATATAATTAATAATTTTGGGAGTAGTATTGAACACCGATATGAGTGAGAGTAATAATACTAATTTGACCTTATAAACTACGTAGCCAACTTAGGATAGGATTGTACCAGGGGTACAATTACTCACTTGCCACTGAGATGGCCCAGTTTTAGGATGGATCCACTCCCCTAGTTTTCGTTCCTTACCCCAGCAAAGTATGGGACGCTCTGGCAGCGTGGGCAAGACGTTGTATCATCATGAAGCTCATAGTGATGATTGTCGGTTAGAGAAACTTCCCAAGAAGCAAAGTTTATTATTTTACACACTGAGATTTATTATTCCTTTAATAAAGTATTTCCTTTTATTATGTTGCATATTTAATTGAGTGAAGCTATTTGCAGAGCTAAGCATTTGAATATCATATTTTTATATATTTAGTTGTGTTCATTAATGCATTAAAGTCAGTATTTCTTTATATTAAGTTGCTCTTTCATTACAAAAAAAGTGTGAATTACATGGGGCTTTTACTATGGATTAATATACAAATTTGCAAGTAATTCAATTTCTTGCAGATTTTTTCACCAAAATAAATTCGATGAAAATATCGTCATGGTTAATTATCACCTGCGAATTTTAAAATCTCCAAATAAATTTTATTTGGAAATTTTGATTCTGCAGATAAATTACTTACAAATTTTCTTGAAAAAAATACTAAACATTTTGCAAGAATTTTTTTGGTAAAACAAAATAGTGAATAGGGACTTTTCTAGCAATTTTTTTGCAAGTAAAGTCCGCAACAAATTTAGAACATCAATTTTTTGTTTCTAATTTAATTCCTCAATATTTTTAGTTGTAACATATATATCTCCCCTCCCCCCTCCCCCTCCCCTGCCCAATTATTTTAATTATTATTTTTATCTTAATTACTTGGTTTTCTTGATTGCACACACTAACATATGGGGCCTATACTTGAAAAAAAAACCATTAGAATTAAGTATGACTTACAGAAATTCCCTATTGAGGGAAAGAAATTTCAATTTATCCTCACATTTTTCATAATTATAAAAATTTCATACAATTTTCAAGATGCGGATACACTGAAGAAAGGAATTTCAAACATGATTCATAAATGAAGATTCATTGTATTCCATTTCAGTTGCATTTTAAACGGAAGGTAGATTTTAATCCCTAAAATTTAGCTAATTACATCATAATCAAATTCCTGGAATAAAGGCAACAATAAGTTTCATATGAATAAAAAATCCCCCAATTATTCAAGCTGTGAGTAACTGAAATTCTTACTGCAAACCCAAAAATATGATCGAAAATAGATTGAATATGGCAATAATGTTGATGCATTCAGGAATTTGAAAAAACAATGTTGTTTATACGAGATACAAGAGTGATAGAGTAGTTATTGCACCAACAATTTCATTTTTGAATCTCAAATCCACTATTTCAGTTGAGTTGGAGATCAATGAGGAGAGAAAGGACATAGAAATTAGATATATTGTTGAAGGTTGTTCTGCGCCAATGCTGATTAGAAATGACATGGGAGTAAGATTGTATTTTGAGGTAAAAAAGATCGATTCTGGAATTTCAAAATATCTTCTATGTATTGATGTAGTTGCTAAGATGGATAGAGTGATACATAACTTTGATGCTACTTATGTCAAAGTTATGTGTGTTGAGGGAAGTGTTCATGATACACATGCTCTTGCCGTGGTTGAAATCAATTAATGGTAATTCATCTTTTATTTCAGAATTGAAAATATCAAGCTATATAGCTGATATACAGAATACAGATGTCAAGGAGAATCAGTTGTACAAGAACAAGGCAACGTTGGTTACAGTGATAGCGAAATATAAAATTTTCAACTTCAAAGTTAAGAGATTTGATGCTCAAAGGTATGAAGCTAATTTGTATCATGAATTAGATTCATCATGATTTTGTTAATTTTTGTATCATATTTTTAAGATTTTTGTTAGGAATAATGCATGATTCATTCATATGAATGATGAATCCAACAAAATAATAAAGTATCATGTGCTGAGATACACTAAAATATGTATAAATGTGTTTATATTTTTGATGAACCTATTTATTGTGTTGATTAATGTATGATTCATTCGTATGTATGGTAAATCCAGCAAAATAATAAAGTATCATGCACTATGATACACTGGAATATGTATTGATGTGTTCATATTTGTGATGAATCTAATTGTTATGTTGAACTGATAAATATGCATGACACCTATCTGAATGATATTATGAATCACCATTAATATGCATTATATTCGTCATGAGTGCATTATTTATTATATCATGTTTTATAATTTCTTGGGAACAATATATGATTCATTAATATGCATGATGAATCCAACAAAAATAACATTGTATCATGTGTTCTGCTACACTGAAAATGTTATATAAATGTTGTAGCTATGTGTTGGTATGTATGTTGGATAACTGTAATTGGATGATGAAGGCATCTTGCTGAAAAAAAATCAGAGGTGTATAAAGTAATGTGTTGAACATGCAGTTCATCAATGTTGTCTTGCTGCAACTCAAGCAACAATACACATTTTTTGATTTGACCTTGCCAATTGCAGTGTTCGATTTCAAGATATAGACCAAATATTGTTTCTTTGAATAACTCAGTTCATTCCTCTCCTAGTGATACTTTTATATGATTTGCAAAATCATGTGTATATATAGCACCAAATCGCAAGGATAAAATAAAATTTATTTGATCTTGTATTTCAAACCCTACAAAAGAAGAAAGATGTATGAAAAAATATTATACATTAACTAAAGGAGGAGCAATTGAAACAACAATCAATTGACATGATTCATTGTATAGTGTAACACCATGTTTGATTAAATTCCAATGAATGATTGTCACAAGAATCATATATTAACATGGATCATTGTTAAGGTGTATCACCTTGTTTGATACATGTACTGTGACAACAACTTACATAACCATAAAAAGATGTTTCAAAATAATGAATCTAATTAACACACATATGACCAATGAATCATAAATTACTACACACAATGAATCAATATATTTTTCTAAAAATTAAACTATTTAATGAATGACTAATCCAACCAATACATACCCAATGAATCACCACATCATTAAACCTTATGTCTCATAAGGAATGATAACTAACATGATTCATTAAAAAAACATATCACTTTGTTAGATACATGTAATGAATCAACAAACATATAATAGTCAGAAATCAATCCCGATGAATCATAAAATACTATACAGGATGAATCATTATATTTTTCAAAAATAAACCAATCTAATGAATCACCATGCCCAACCAATATTCATGAATTAGAAAGTCAGACATAGACTCAGAATAATGAACCAAATAAAATGGTTCATTGTATTTACTCAATGCGATGCTACGAATAAAAAAAAATACAAGATACATGCTACCCACATGATTCATTGTGTTTTTCGTAATAAATCAATTTGGAATCACTGTTGTCTCCAGTGTTTGAAAAAAACTAACCTCAGGTAAAGATGGTCGATTAATTACTCCATCTTTCTTCTTCGACTTTTTGAGAATTTTGGGATTTGAGGTTTTTGAAGTTGAACCTTTGTGTTTTTCCGACATGATTTCTCCTTTTTTCTTCATGGCAATAAGATCATGAATTTGTTTAGATCTATTTTCCTGAAAATTTTCATCGTCAGAATCATACACAACATCTCGAATAGCTTGTTCTTTATCTAATTGAGTGAGCCCAATGCTAAACGATAGAGGATCCATACTTTTGAAGTATGTGAAAGTTGACGAAAAAATTGGCAATGAATTTCAGAAGAAAATCATATGAAATTGGAATGAAACAGATAAGTTAACCTACCTTTTGAATTTGAAATTTGAAATTGATAGAGGGAGAATGTGTCACTTGAATTGGAGAGAAGTTAGAAATTTTTTTGAATCAGTTTGACTTGATTCTCGTCGAAAAAAAAGAGTTTTATGAAAAAGAGAATGAGTGTATCAAATGTGTGGAGGAAAAGTAGCAAAAAAGAAATTTTAGTAATTTATAAAAAAAATAAAAAATATTTAAAAATAATACGAAATTTTAATAATTTTTCCTAGAATTAATTTTCGGAGTCCCACTCTTCCAATTTTGTCACACATAACCTTAGCTTTTAAAGCTTTCATCCGGTGTGGTACAAAGGACATTAGTGGACTTCAACCAACTTCTCTTCCTACAAAATTTACTAATATTTATTCTCTTATTCTATTTTGAAGTAATAAAAATAAATACTCCTACAATATTGGACAATTTGGAATATACTTTACATATTTGAACAAATCATTCACCAGCTTCCAAATATTATGAAAATCCTTCGTTACATTTCCTATAAGATAATATCAAAACTGAATGTTTTAAATTGGGGAATTCAAATAACTTTGTTGGTCGATTATTTGAACATTTACTTTGTTGGTAAAAGTTTGACTCCTTATTTTGTAATTTTCTTTCTTATTTTTAATTTTTTCTACCCCTAATTTTTTTCTTTAAGAAAAATATTATTTTGGATTTAGATAAATAAAAATTGTAAATTAAAAGGTTTTATGTGTTTATTTTTTTATGAATTTTAGAAATAAAGATGAATATTTTTAGACGAATTAGTCCATATTTTGTTGTTAAAATCAAAATTTTCTTTTAGAATATGTAATATTGAAGCTAGTTACTTTTTACTGGATCAATAACTAGCCATATAGTTTTTATGATTTGTAATATGGGACCATTGATTCTTATACGGGTTAAATTTTAACTACATATAATAAGTTTATAAAAATGATACGGCGCGTGCATGGAGTTTCTCTATAAATAAATAAATTAACTAAAATAATAACTTCAATTGTTGTTTTAGACCATTTCCTTTTAACATCTTACTAGAGTGATATTATTGTATAATAATTTATTTGACCTGAAACTAGAAAGTAAATATTTAATAATAAAATTCACTTGTGATGTCATTATCTTTTTTATATGATTATATTTTTTATTTCTTTAAATATTTTCAAATAAATCTTATAATAAAGAAACTCTTGTAAAATTTTCAACTA
Organism: Solanum sejunctum; assembly: GCA_025642045.1. Lineage (NCBI taxonomy): Eukaryota > Viridiplantae > Streptophyta > Magnoliopsida > Solanales > Solanaceae > Solanum > Solanum sejunctum. The sequence continues at coordinate 7,190 of JAOTQJ010087138.1, forward strand.
AAATTTCTTTTTCACTAGAGAGCTCTTCCAGCTGTTCCTAATGTCGGCAACGACATATCCCGATAGGTTTCTAAATATGCATATTTACAATTAAATTCCCTCCAAAATATTTCTAGTTAAATTCACCCCAAAAGAATCCAAGAAATTATCTAGGTAAGAAAAATCACAAGTAAATTCTCAGAAAATAAATTTTTAACAAAATTTGTATATCCTAATCCCCATGTAATATCACTAATAAAAATATTTTTAAATACATCCCCAAGCTAGTATCCTTAACTAAATCTGCAGGTAAGTCTACCTTGGGATTTTCATGCAAATTGACTAAGAAATTAGTCTTTGTTCATTACTTACTGATTTATCTATTAATACAGTACTTGCAGATTAGTTGTCCCAAATAATTTCCCAGGTAATAATTTTGTACCAAATTTACCTACCAATTTTTCGAGGGAATATTTTTCCCATGTAATAAGTTTTAGAATTTAGAAAGTTCATATTTTGGCATGAAAATTCATAGGAAATTTCTGCCAAAAAAATCCCTAAGTAGAATCTCCAGGTAATTTATATTTTTCTAGTAGTGTTTTAAACAAGTTCAAAAACATATGTTTTATTTACATATCATAATTTTGTCAATTAGGTTATCTGAAAGTTCAATTTTAAAGTGAGTATCCTGTTCTTAATACTTTTGACCATCTTAAATACCGTACATTTCACTAACTGACGCCACTCGATGCTGCATTGTTTCATGATGTAGGTATAGGTTTTAGAGATCCTCAGCAAACACTTCATTGAAGATCCATTCAGTCACAGACAATGATGAGACTTTCTTTTATTTTAGTGCAAAGGAATCCTTTTATTTTAGTTCATTCCTTATTTTATTGTCTTGAGGCAGTCTTGAAAATGTCTTGACACCTTCTTATGAGTTGATAGAGGCTTCATAGACTGAGTTAGATATAAAATATTAGAGTCTGTCTTACTTTAAGAATCAAATTTAAAAAATTATCATCATTTATTTCAATTGAATATTGAGTTATTTTAATACAAGATATAACATTATTCTATATGAGAATTTGTATGCCCACTTGAATACTTTCTTTTGTTTCATTAAATCTTCTGCTAATTGAATAAGTAAATTGAGCCAAGTGGCTCGCTTGAGAACCAACAAGGATCTTTGAGTGCCGGCCATGTCCAGAGTGTAGGCTTGGACGGGACAATAGCCTTTATGCTGCTACTACTATTAAAAAAATAAATAACTGTTATTTAATCATACTTAATTAATTTATATTTTTTTAGATCAACTAATTTGATATAAACATTTGATGTGAATAAGTTACCCAACTATTTGTGATAAATAAGTACAGATTTAGTGATAGACAAGTGTGTGTATATTTATTAACTAGTCTTGTTGTACATGTGTGACCAAAGCATGTATCTCGTTCAATAAGAAATATTATTGAGAAAAATTAAATTAAATTATGAACTTATAAAAATATAAATAATTTACTAATTTTGATAAATTATTTATTCATAAATGTTCTATATATAGAGATTTTATTATTAATTAGAACCCATGATAAATTAAAAACTTTCTTCGCGTCTGCATTGATTCAAATAAGAAAGAATAAGAAGTCTATCAAATAAGAAAGATTTATGGGTCTTTTCATTGCTAGAGGTCCTTATTTAGTCACATCTTTTTATATATTTTAAAAGTCAATATTATAAATATAATTAAATAATAATTTTAAAAAATAATAAAAAAATAATTTTATCTAAAAAATTTTTTTTAATAAAGAGCAAAAAAATTAAATAGTATTTTTAAGGATATTCAAACTTTGAATATAGTATACTAAATGATTTCAATAATATGATTTGATAAAATTTGGAGTTAAAATAATAAGATATGGATAAATGCATGTTATGTTCATTACTCACGCCCATTCATATAAAGACAGGTTTCCGGCAAAGAAAAAAAAACGTGTAGAATAAAGTTTGTTGCTTTTAGGTAAAATGAATTGGTTGGATTAAGTATGAGTTTAGGATAAGACTTGCCAGAGTTTTATGCTTATTTAACACAAAAACAGACTTGGTCTTTCTATATTAATGAGTCATGTGTCAACTAACACAGTTCAATAAACTCCAACCAAGAGAAAAATTATATTTGGAATTTTAACTTATGGAATCAATTTGTATAGAGCTTAGAGCTTATCCATTATAATTTTTTTTTTTTAAAAAAAAAATTGGCTGACGAATGTGATCCATTAACCTATATTATTATTCAAACAAGCAAAAAGAAAAAGGTGGGTACGGGGATTCGGGATTGGGGGAAGAGAAATGTATGCGACCTCATGCCACCATAAGTTTTTTCTATTATTATATGTTCCTAGACTATACCCTTACAATTATATAAATTATTATCACTAATTTACCTTTTTATAAGAGGCAAACTTTATTTAAATAGATAGCAAATTGATATATTTATTTAAGCAATTTGAGAGCATATTTGTAATTTTTAGATTGTTCTTTTGGTTTACTTTGTTATCTTATTTTTTTAACTTTTTTTTTTATATATTTAAGGACTATGTAGAAAGTAATATTACTAATTATTAATAAGTAAACCCTTAAAGTAGTTTTAAAAAGATGCTACGTAAAAACATAAAAAATATTGTTTGTCTTCTTTTTAAATTTTTTTACACATCTAAAAATTATATTAAAAATTCAAGGTTGATTTGGTAATTTCTCATTTTTCTAAGAAGCAGTTCGATATCCCTACTTGAGCAGCTCAAAAGTATATTTGTATTTTTCCTAAGGTTCGGTTGTCTTATTGTTTTATTTATATATTTATAAATTGTGAAAATCTAATCTAAACTAAAATAATTAACAAGTTAAATATTTAAAAGACATGTAAAAAATTTTTTTAGTCTTAAAATTTAATTGATATCACAAATAAAAATAGGAGAGAGAAAGTAACATATATTTAAAAACAAAAAAAAATACGATAAATCTCAATAATTAATTTTAAAAGACATGTGAAAAAATTAGTTGACTCTTAAAAATTTATTCGTGTCACATAAAATGGGACAAACAAAGTAACACATATTCGGGAAAAATGCAAAAAAAGACTATAAATATTAATAATTAATAACTTAAAGTATTTAAAAGATATACAAAAAGTTCTATTGACTTTTGAAATTCTGTTGGTACCGCATTGTAAGGGCCCACATTAAAAGTTGGAAACAAGTGCAAGAAATGAATTTTTTTAAAAAAAATTGTGAAGGTATCTCACCAAGAGACACTTCACGGCTTGTGATACTCACCATGATTGGTGAAAGGGACTTGTGGTGGAACACCTTAGTAGTGTTGGGGTGTTTGGGGGTTGCCATGGGTGGGTGACCCACCATGAAATCCACCACAACTCGTGGTGGCCACCATATCTTGTGATGGGGTCTCGTGGAAGTCACCTCTCCCAGGCCATCTCACATTTTTCCCAAGGCACCCACCATGACACCCACCACGGGCTGTGGTGGGCCTTTTGCGCAGAGGTTTATCCAGTGAAAATTTAGTGACTCATAAGGGTATTTGGGTCTTTTTCTAAATTTTTGACTTCATTTTTGCATGATTTTAGGACTAAATTACCCTTCTATTATTACCCTAAGTTATCTAACTTCTTTCACTCACACCTTAACCATCGAGATATCAAATTCACACTCTAGAACTCTCCCAAGGCTCTTTTCTTCTTTAAGCAAGGAGTTCATTGAAGGTCAAGCAAGTTCTAGTCAAATTCGTCCTAATTCCTCTAAGCTCTCCATCAAAGTATGTGAGTAATCATTCATGGGTATCTTTTGTGTATGTAGCCCAACATATTTTCATCACTACTCATTGAATTTCTATATGAGGGTTTTCATGATTTGGTTTCAAATGCTTATATTATGATGTAGGGTATATTTATGTACTAGAATATGTGTTAATTACTCTCAGTTTTCATGAATTACATGATCTACATGAACTTTCTCAAGTATGCTTTGATGTATATGAAAATTACAATTGGATTTCTTTAAATATGACTCAAATGACTTCCAATTTTATGATTTTACATAAATCTATCATACTTTCATGATTTTGAGATTATTGAATGTGAATCCGTATTATTCTCCTTACTTCATCACATGATCATGATTATACATGTATAAGATTTCAAGTAAGCTTATAAATAGAGGATTTAGGATCCTTGAAGGTGATCTAAGATCCCTATAGAAGACTTAGGATCCTAAGAAGTAACATGGGATCCTAGTATGGTTATGGATAGTGTACTGATAAGAGAAGCGCAACCCCCACTTTACACTTGTTATAACAATGTACTGATGATGGGAGCCCACCATCCACTTTATATTTGGTATGAAATGAGCTATTCCTATGTATGATTTTATGAACTATGAGATTGTGATCAAGCTTATCATTATGTGAGAAGTATGAAATATATAATGATGTATGATAAGTATGCTTTTATGAATATATTATGTATTTCATGAGATGTTAACTTATCACCGAAAGGACCTTGAGATTGAGGCTCACTTGTTAGTTGAGGCATGACCCGTTAGTAACTAATTCCATTGTTCCTTAACTACTTGCCACCGTACAATTTATGATTACCAATATGATTTGCTAGTGGATCCACATGGCTCATGACATCCACCTAGTGGGATAGAGTTCTACTTGGAAAGTAGACTCCCTTCTTTTTTCCTATGCAAGGGCCATATCAGGATTACATGTTATAGCTTGCATGGTCTTATTGTCTGTTACAATGACTTTCCACATATGCATGTCTTTTTATGTTATCATGCACCACCCTGTTAATGTCATATTGGTATATTGATTCCTTCCTTACTTTTGTTCTACTTATCCCCTTGCCTGTGTATTACTTAGTTATGTATCTCCCCTTGCCTATGTATTACTTCATTATGTTTCTCATGTATATTATTGTTAGAACCCGTAATTAACTAAATGGAGGTTAATTGCTCATTCGGAAAAATTGTTGTGATTGAGGTGTATTTTAAATTTTACTA
>JAOTQJ010087149.1:0-12245 GCA_025642045.1 Solanum sejunctum
ATTGTGATGCGGCCAAGTGGTTTGCTTAGGGACTAACAATAGTCTCTGGGTGTCGGCCATGTCCTGGAATTTATGGGAGCATAGAAGTTGGGTATATGTAGGCAAAAAGAAGAGGTTAGATTGTAAGAGTTATGGAAAGTGATTATGTACTCCATTAAGAGCAATAAATATATAGAGAGATTTTCATAGAGACGGGAGGAAGCTAAGAGTGATATCATTGAAGAGAGTTTGAGTGGATAGTCATATATATGCGACTATAGTATAATAGAAGAGTTTAAGATATTCTTGTGGATAGTGATTCCCCAACCTTGTGTAGATATGGACTTATAGTGGATAAAGGAAATTGATTCAGAAACTTAGAGAGACAACCCTTGATGCTAAGGGGGAGATGACAAGGTGATGACCCAAAGAGGATCTTGAGTTTTCGATAGTGATGGACTGATTAAGATGAAGTATCATATTCCTTTCCATCTCATATAGTCTTTATACTTCAGTTGAGGTAATATTCCATTCACCATGTCCTAGTACCATGCACCACTTGTTGATTGTCATTCATATTGAGTTGTAAGGATAAGAAGCGATGAATTCATTTAGCAATTTTGATCTTACCTCATGGATCTAAGAGTTTCCAGTCCTATGTTGAAGGAGATATGACCTGAGTTTTACACTACATATTGTTCTGTGAACTCAGAATGACTCTCGCTAGATGAGAGAGATTGTACTTCATTATGAATATTCTCAGAAAAGATTTCTCAATTGAATTGTGCTAATGATCTTTCATTCCAAACCCTTTGAGTTATACTGCTTTTCAGTCTTGATAGAAATGTTGATGATAGTAGAAGAGTGATGGTTGATGAGAGAGAGTGAGAGTTTTTGATTCTTATGATAATGTGATGCCATTACCTTCTAAGGTTATAGACGTGGAGAAGGAGTTAGAGAAATCATGATGAGTCTAACAGATTGGTAAAAGAATATTAGCATCTCTCATGGTAAGAAATCATGCGATCGAGGGTGTAAGGTGCTTTTAGGCTTGAAGATTCTCAAGTAATATTGACCTTGAAGAGGTCATCGAGTGTTGGAATGATAGGCTTAAATGTGTGGTTGATATTATACAAGTTTATTAGATTGATGGGAATGAGGAGTATTCTCTAAATACAGTTACTATGGACATATGAAATATAGATTTTGAGGGGTTAGATTTGTATAAGTGTGATCATCTAAGGACTAGAATATTGGGACTTAGGTGTGAAATGGAATAAGAGGATGTGGTTAGACGTAGATTTGAAAAGGAGCACAATTGAGGAGGAGCCAAGCTTGAGGGTTATCCATAGAGTCTTGTCTATCACGATGGTCCCATTTTCAATTAAAATTGGTGACTTCCTTCTTGAGTTCGAACAACTAATTGATAAGGTATTTAAATGATTCGAATTGATTGAGTTTTGATATTCCATTTGTACCTGATGGTGAGAATGTTTAAGATAATATCTCTACTCTTAATCTGAACCAAATTATCTATTCTGAGTGATTTGTGATTGTCCGAAGGGGTCGATAGTTTGATTTGTTGAGCAATTGCTCAGAAGAGTTTTGATTCATATTCATGCCTTGATGTTTACCTTCACTCATCATTCGGGGATGAATAATCCCAAGGGAGAAATAATGTAACACTCTAATTTTTTTAAAGCTTAGACTGAGACAGCCTTCATATGATGGAGGATTTTAATTGATGATTCCTAATTGCATTTAGGTGTTAAAGTCAATTCTTAGTATGGGAATAGAATTGGAGATGATATAAGGTCGCAGTTCTAATATAAGATTTTATAAAAGTTAGATGGACCAATGACTTTTAGATTATGTATATATGTTAGGATCAATTCCTAAGTATTTAAAGTATATTAAATATGATTTAGAGTCATAAGGGATCTTTTACATAAAACAAATTCCAAAGAATTTTTATAGTCTAAGTTTTAGTAAGAGTTAATAGAAGGATCAACTTCAAATGACCATATCATCTAAAGTATAATGAGTTTGGTGACCCATAATATATCAAATCAAAGATATTTGAGTTAAATTTCCAACGCTTCTAATTTTGCCTTAATCAAAATTCGAAGTAGAAAGTTATGAATTATTGTTTTAAAAGATCGCAGAGCTGTCTGAAGGTCCGCGATAGCTTCGAACCGCAGACTTGATGCAACCCTTTCTGGATAAGCTAAATGACGTCCTTTCTTTTTATTTTTAGGATACTTTTATCCTAAAACCTTTGAGGGTCTATTTAAGGTCCCAAAACATATTTATAAAATGTGAGTTCTTCATAAGTAAAACCCTCTCTTTCACTGCTAAACATAAATGCTCAAGAATCATCAAGAAAATCATCAAGTTAGGATTAACTTTCAAAATTCATCCTCAAGGAAAGTTATTCTTCATAGAATGTGCTCAAACTAGAAAGAGGTCTATGTTGATGTATTTTGATATTTATATTAGTGAGGGTGAAGTATAGATATTGAACATGGGGAAATAGAGCGCTTTAAATGTGATAGATCTAAACTAGTCTTATGATTCTGAAGTGAGAGCCCTATAAGATTCATCGAGTTACGAGCTTAGCCAGATGAGAATGTATAATAAATGGGTGAGTGGTACTTGAGTTATGAAGAGGGGGTGTGATGATTGAGTATTCGCTATGATATTTTAGTAAGACTACATTCCTAATTTTTACCCACTAGTTACAAGTTGGTATAATATCAGGAAAGTTTGTGATGTACATGTTAGTACTAGACTACCCTAAGCTTAAATTTTGAAGAACAATGTGAAAGAAGAGATAGTACCATGAGAGTGATAGTCTTAGTTGGAGATTTTCTCTAAGTGACTTGCCTTAGTGTATGAAGATGCTAATTTGTTAGTAAAGTGATGCTATGGGCAGGGTATAAGTGCCCCTTAGGTAAGAATAGTGAAATAAGGATAGCTCAATAGATACGAAGAGGCTTGAGATGTGTACCCATGATTGTGTAAAGATGTGTGAAGCTCTAATTTATGAGTGCTATAAGAATCTAGACAATATTTTTGAGTTGTCAATATGGAGTAGGTTGATGTAAGCATTATTTGTCATCCCTAGTAAATGAGTTGATTAGGGCTTATAGATAGATGATGTTGAGTTTTCCAGAATAGTCTAACGCTTATGCAAATGAATCTATGGGAACATAGAAGTTGGGTGTTTGTAGGAAAAAAAGAAGAGTTTAGATTTTAAGAGTTGTGAAAAGTGATTATGTACACCATTAACAGCAGCAAATATAGAGAGAGATTTTCATAGAGACGGGAGGAGGCTAAGAGTGATATCATTGAAGAGTGTCTGAGTGGCTAGTCATAATATGCGACTATAGCATAACAGAAAAGTTTAAGATCTTCTTGTGGATAGTGATTCCTTGATCGTGTGGAGATATGTACTTATAGCGGGTAAAAAGAATTGATTCAGAAACTCATAGAGACAACCCTTGATACTAAGATGGAGATGACGAGGTGATGATCCAAAGTAGATCTTGAGTCTTCGATAGTGAAGGGCTGATCAAGATGAGATATCAATTCTTTTCCATCTTATATAGTCTTTATACTTAAGTTATGGTAATATTCCATCCCTATTTGGTGTATGACTGCCATGCCTATGGCCTAGTCCCATGCACTACTTGTTGATTGTCATTCATGTTGAGTTGTGAGGATGAGAAGCGATGACTTCATTCAGCAATTTTGATCTTACCTCATGGATCTAAGAGTTTCTAGTCCTATGCTGAAGGAGATATGACCTGAGTTTCACACTACGTATAGTTCTATGAACTCAAAATGAGTCTTGATAGACGAGAGAGATTGTATTTCATTATGAATATTCTCAGACAATATTTCTCGATTGAATAGTGCTAATGGTCATTCGTTACAAGCCCTTTTAGTGATCCTGCTTTCCAATCCTGATAGAAATGTTAATGATACTAGAATAGTAATGGTTGATGAGAGAGAGCGAGAGTTCTTAATTCTTATGATAATGTGATGCCTTTACCTTTTAAGGTTATAGACGTGGAGGAAGAGTTAAAGAAATTGTGATGAGTCTAATAGATAGGTATAAGAATATTAGTATCTCTCATGGTATAAGTTCATGCGATCGAGGATGTAAGGTGTTATGGTAAGCTTGAAGATTCTCAAGTGATGTTGATCATAAAGAGGCCAGCAAGTGGTTGGAGTGATAGGCTTAAATATGTGGTTGCTATTATCTGAGTATATTAGAGTGATAGGAATGAGCAATATTCTCTAAGTACATGTTACTATGGAGATATGAAATATAGATTTTGAGGGGTTAGATTGGTATAAATGTGATCATCTTAGGACTAGAATATTGGGACTTAGAGTTAGGTGTGAAATAGAATGAGAGGATATAGTTAGACGTAGATTTGAAATGGCTTACAATTGAGGAGGAGTTGAGCTTGAGAGTTATCCATAGAGTCTTTCGTATCATGATGGTCCCATTCTCGATTAGAATCGATGACTTCCTTCTTGAGTTCAAAAAATTGATTGACGAGGTGTTTAAATGATTCGAATTGATTAAGTTTTAACATTCAATTCATACCTGATGGTGAGAATATTTAAGATAATATCTCTACTCTTGATCCAAATCAAATTATCTATTCTAAGTGATTTGTGATTGGTTGAATGGGTCGATAACTTGATTTGTTAAGCGATTGCTGAGAAGAGTCTTGATTCTTATTCGTACCTTGATGTTTACATTTACTCATCATTAGGGGATGAATGATCCCAAGGAAGAGATAATGTAACACCCTAATTCTTTTTAAGCTAAGGCTGAGACAACCTTCATATGATATAGGATTTTAATTGATGATTCTTAATTGTGTTTAGGTGTTAAAGTCAATTCTTAGTGTGGGAATAAAATTGGAGATGATATAAGGTCGCAGTTCTAATGTAAGATTTTTTTATAAAAGTCAGATGGACTAATGACTTTTAGATTGTATATAAATCTTAGGATCAATTCCTAAGTACTTAAAGTATAATGGATCAAGCCAAGTCCAAAGAATTTCTACTGACTAATTCTTTGTATGAGTTGATAAAAAGATCAACTTCAAATGACCATATCTCCTAAAGTATAATGAGTCAGGTGACCCATAATATATCAAATCAAAGATATTTAAACTAACTTTCCAACTATCTAATTTTGGCTTAATTAGAATTCGGAGTAGAAAGTTATGCCCATTTTACTGAAGACCTACAGAGCTTTTTGAAGGTCCGTGATAGCTCCACATCGTGGACCTGACGGAAACCCTTTCTGGATAAGCTAAATGATGTCCTTTATTTTTCTTTTGAGGGTAATTTTATCCTAAAAACTTTGAGGTCTATTTAAGGTCCCAAAACACATAAAACGTGAGTTTTTCATAAGTAAAAGCCTCTCCTTCACTCCTAAACCTAAACACTCAAGAATCATTAAGAAAATCATCAAGTTAGGATTAACTTTCAAAATTCATCCTCAAGGTAAGTTATTCTTCATAAATTTCAATCAACTCTACCCAAATTTCTTCATCTATTCATGTATCTCTAGTAGAATCTTAAATCATAACCTAGGGTTTCAAGAAAACTAATTCAAGAATTCCAAGAAAGGATTTCTTGATTCTTCTTCTTCAAGAATTAGGATTCTTCATCAAGAACTCTAAAGATTCTAAGTCAAGAATTTAAGAATCAAAGAGAAGCCCTTCAAACAATATCCATCCAAGTTCTTCCACTCTAAAAGAACTACCAAGATCAAGAATTTTCTCCAAGAAAGCCAGTATTCATCAAATTTCAATTGATCAACTTTCCAGATATGTAAGCCTAAACTAAAAGCATGAGATTATTCTCTCATGTTCCCTATATATAGTCATAGACGAGTTAAAAGTCTTATAAGTCTACATACATGATTTTTGATGGGTTTTCTTGAAAATTATATTAATTATATGTATTTTATTATGTTGACGATCATCATAAACTTATATCTCTTGAATTGAATATTTTCATGAGATATTGCATACCCCTACACGATAATTTTGAAATCATGTATGAATGAAGATAGGGGTTGAGTCTAGAGCCTTGATTGAGAATATAGATTGTGATTGTGATTGTGATGTGAGAACAATGATAGATTGATTGTATTTGATGGTCTATCAGTGTTCCCAGGTGAACTCTAATGGTTTCTCTATTTGATTGTTTCCTAATGATTGTTCCAAGCCTTGAGCTATTGATTGAAATATTGATTAATGAGATGATTAGAGTCTATATGAGACTGATTGAATGATGAGTGCCTCCACAAGGCTCATTGAGATAGTTTGATTGATATAGATTGTCTTATGAGCATAGAGTCTTGGGAGGAGTATCGAGCATTGACAAAGTAAGAGTTAATCCAACTCGCACTTGTTAAACTACATAGCCAAGCATAGGTGAGGATTAGGACCAACACATCATATCATGTTGAGGTCCTCTCTGATTAGAAGTCCCTAAAACTATAGAGGACTTGTGGATTGCTGTTTCCATATTTGACTTATCCATTATAGTTATGATTCATTCCCTACCTGGAAAGTATGAAACGATTGTGGCAATATCAACGTGATTGTTGTACAATCACTAGCTCATAAGTGATTATTGTCAGATAAGAAAAACTCCCAGAAAGTTCCCACCTTGAGTACTCTGTATCGAGATGAGATGAGATGTGGTGGGATAAGTTGAGTTGGGTTACTTTGAGATGAGTCTGATTTGATTGATGAAGTTTGATTTGGCAGATGGGTCACTTGTCAACTCTTTATTTTTGCTTTAGATAGCATTTGACATGTTGATTTATTATTATTCTTGAGGTGATTGATGTTTTATATTATTCTACCTGTTTTGATTTCATCCAGCTATTATAGACACTTAATATTCCACGTACTGATGCCACTCATCATTGCATTATTTTATGGTACAGATATAGGGATTAGAGATGATCAATAGACGCATCATTAAGGATCTAAGATGTTCAGCTAATTGGTGAGCCTCCCCTACTCTAGAGGATTCATTACTTTTATTTCACTTGCTTATAGAGATAGACTTGATAGCTCATCTTTTTGATTTGATGATGATGTGGATGCCAGGAGTTTATTAATGAGATGTACAAAGTGTTATTCATGGTGGTGTCTTTAGAAAAGAAGGCTAAGTTAGTTGCTTATCAGTTGAAGGGAGTGGCCCGAGGTGTGATACACTTAATGGTTGATCAAGAGAGTGGGAGATGACAGAGTTGGTTGGGAAGAATTCAAATTTGTTTTTGTGGACCATTTCTTTCCTACGAATGTAATAACCTTGTTGGTCTTATTTAGTTTATCTATAAAAATTACCTTTTTGACCTTTTGTAAATTTTCTGGATCTATTTTAAACTATTTATGTTTTTGAAATTGAAGTCTTGTGCTTCAAAAGTAGAAAATGTGAGTTTTGGCACTTTTGGAAGCTTGAGTTGATGAAAAAGTGAGTTTTGTACTATTTTGAGTTTCAGGTATTAGAACAAAAATTCATTGATTCCATTAATTCTAGAACATTGATTTTTTGTCTAGGAGAAGTTACGTAACTAAATTCGGAGTTAAACCAGAGATTTTAAACCTAAAGTCGCATTTTCAGTTGATTCTAGAGCCTAAATTTTTCACTTTGGTCAATATTTGGAGTTCGTAAGCTCTAATCAAAATTTTGACAGTTTCAATGTTTTCATATCGTGAAACTAGTGCTAGAAATGGTCTCGTTGTAATTTTTAAAGTTTCTAAGGGTATTTTGGGTATTTTTATTTTGAGTTTTAACTAGCTTTATCGAGAACAGGGTCAAAGAGACCTTGGAATCAAATTTTGATTATTTCGTTTGAATCCAGAATGCCATTTTTTGTAGGGATACATGTCTTGTTGGGGTGTATCAAATTTCAAATGGACTTCGGGGTTCCCTTTCGAGGATTTTGCAATAGTTGGTTACTAAAATATGGTGCAAGTCAGTTACTTCTTTGTGTTTGTGAAAGTTAATGTCTTCCTCTTCTCCAAATTCGTAGAGGTCTAGTCGATGGAACCTCCTCATTCGCGGGCCTAGATTTGTGTTGTCGGAGCTTTGTATATTAATTCACCCGTGTTCTCGGGTCTTTCCTCACATTCGCGGTGCAGTAAAGTACCTAATCAATTTTAAAAACGTGAAAATTAAACACTATTTTCACCAATTTTTTTATAGTCTCTAGCTTTCTTGGGCGATTTTTTAAAGAGATTTTCGGAGGATACTATTTGATAAGTGATTCCATCTTCAAATTCATTCATTTTCATTACTTTTGTAATTCTAATTTGAATTTCATGATTTTGGATGTTTAAAATTACCATTTTCATGCTTATGATTTGAAAACTTTTAATGTTGATTTCTCTTTCAATTTGAGCTCAATTTTTGTGGGATTTTTAGCCACAAACTCTCCTTCTCCCCTTTTCACGTAGAATCATAATTTCTAGTCAAATTCTAGATTCATGAATCTAAAAAATACTACCCTAATTTTGAGCATTTCCCCCCTAAATCTAATTCATGCTAATATGGGTATCAAAATTTATCTCTCGATATGTATTATCTATTCTTGATAGTGGCTGATTGATATAGAGCTCGTTGTGAGGTTTGGGTTGATCAAAAGTTTGGTTCAATGCTGCTTCAGCATCGAGGTAGGTTTGGGTAACCTTTTTGTGATTGTATTTGCGTTATTGGTTATATTTATATGATAATTATAAGATTTGGATTGTTTCATGAGTAATTGGGTGGTATTACAGTATTTTGGCTAATATGTGATATCGATTGTATTGGGATTTGAGTAAATCGTGAACTGGTTGGCAAATTAAGATGTGTCCTTGATACTTGAGATACTTTTGGATATTATTGTGATAATATAAGCCTTGCGATATTATTCAGGAAAGATTGTGGTGATTAAGGGTATTCGAGATACTTTCTGAGAATCATGTGCATATTTTAGGACTTGCGAAGCCCTGTATCATCGGTATACTTGATTATTGATGAGAGTGTGGTAATTTGAGACATGTCAATGGCTTATGGTACCAGTTGTGACACTTTGCACTTCTTTTTTGACTCTATGGTTATTATTTATCAGTTATCTTATTATATTGTTGTCATATGCATTGATTTGTGGCATTGACATGTATTCACTTCATGTTGCATCTGTACCACCCCTTGACCATGTGGAGGTGGCAAGGGTAATATAGTACCTCTTTTTAAAATCCCTTGACCATGAGGAGGTGGCAAGGTTGAAATATTATGACACCTCTTGACCATGAGCAGATGGCAGGTTGAGAGATTTCAGTACATGATTTGCGAGTCCCCCTAGGTTTTACCTACCATCTTTAGCTTGGTAGATGTGTACACCAGCTGTACGACAGTCGTAATTCCACTCTATGTATTTCATCCATTCATCTTATTTGCATATATATATATATATATTGTTATTTGTATAGAAGTGGGAAAGAAAATATATCCCACATTGGTTAAGTTAAACATCATACTCTTTCTTCTAGCCTATATAAAGGGCTTCACCTGTACAATGTAAAATAACCCTTAAAAATATATCTTTTATATTTCCTTTATATGTTTGAATATGGTATTAGAGCCATGAGACATTCTTAAATATTTTTCTTTCATGTATGCTCTGCGATTGCCTTTAAACGGATCTTTCGCATTAGAAACCAAGATTTATATTTAAGAATTGTCTAAATTATTTCTGATGATTATATTTCATCGATGATAGTGTCTTCGACCGCCGCTCGACGCCTCCGCCTGTCTCCAATTGCTGCCTATCGCCGCCCGTCGCCATCTGCCGCCACTTACTGTCGTCGCCGCCTGCCGCCACCGCCACCTACCGTCGCTGCCACCTTTCTTCGGCTGCCATCGCCTATGCCTGTTTTCAGCTGCTGTCCATCGTTGTCGCTACTTTTTTTTTCCTATCGCTAATTTTCAGCCACCATGAAAGAAGATAAATCTGTTCCTTCTTAGACTACTCCAGTACAGTTTGCTCCTCAGCCTACTCCAACACTATCTGCTCCTATTTTCCCCTTTTTGCAAGTTAATTTGGTCAAATTCAATGGTAAAAATTATCCTTCTTGGTCCAAGGCGATTCGCAAGTATCTCGTGGATATATAACAACTTAGTTTTCTGGTAGACAAGCGACCAGATGGACGTGATCAATCAGCACTAGCCACATGGGATTCCACTGATGCTAATATCTGTACTATGATGTGGGGCAGTATGGATATCGCCGTTCATGATCAGTTTATGGAATGTGATACAACCAAAGAAATTTGGGATAAGTGTGAACTTATTTCTTCTGGGAAACATAATATAAGTAGAGTTTGTGATGTTTGGGAGGAGTTATTTGAACTGCAGCTTGGAACCATGACCCCTGCTGATTACTATTCTAGATTTGCTACTCTCGCACAACGGCTAAAATCTTATCTTTCTTATTCTGCAGATCCTACAGAACTTAACAAGCGCCAAGAAGATATGCATGTTATGTTGTTCCTGAAAGGCTTGGGACCTAACTTCAAATCTCTTCGTCAACAGATCACTTCTCAGGGAACACTTCCATCCAGTGAAGAAATTTTTCCCTTAGCTGATGGTTCTAGATCCAAAGTTACCGGTACAGGTTCTGTATCTTTGAGTACCTCTATGTCTTTACCTTTTGTTTACCATGTACCTAATTTTCTATATAGTTTGTTATTTGTTAGCTCTCTTACTCATGATCTTGACTGTCTTGCCTTGTTTTTCCCTACATCTTATATATTTCAGGATCGGAAGACTGGATGCCGGATCGAGGGTGGGCGTGAGTTTGGGGTCTTTATTTATTGGATCAGAACTGGCACTCACCGCTACTGCTAAGCACTCTACAAATGCTTACCAACTTCATTGTCGCCTTGGTCATCCATCAATATATGTTCTTTAACAATTCTCATTCCTGTCACCATCAAGTCTTAAGTTTCATTGTGCCACATGTCAATTAGGTAAACATCACCGTGCTTCTTTTCCCATTCACAATGAAAGTTGAGTTTTCAAACCCTTTGAGTTAGTCCACTCTGATATTTGGGGTCCGTGTCGTGTGTCTTCTTTTAGATTCAAATATTTTGTAACTTTTATTGATGACTATATCCCATAACTTGGTTATATCTAATAAAAGATCGCACTGAAGTTTTTCATTCATTTTTAGTCTTTTATCATGAAATTCTTAATCAATATGGTGTTTCAGTTAAATGCTTACGTACTAATAATGCTCGTGAGTACTTTTCAATTCTCAATTTATTCCTTTTTTGGAGTCGCATGGAATTCTCCACCAAAGTTCATGTGCTCATACCCCTCAACAAAATGGGGTTGCAGAGCGCAAGAATCGTCACTTATTGAATGTTGCTCGTTATTTACTTCTTTATACAAATATGCCAAAACATTTTTGGGGTTACGCATTTCTAACATCATGTTATATCATTAATCGTCTACCCTTATATGTGTTGAAAGGTATTGCTCCTTATACTGTTCTCCATCCAGATCGTCCCTTTTGGTCTATTCATCCTCATATATTTGGATATATTTCTTTTATACACTCTCTAGGACCCGGAGTCGATAAATTGTCACCTTTTGCTGAAAAATGTGTATCTGTTGGTTACTTCCGCACTCAAAAGGGATATATTTGTTACAGTCCTAGTCGGCATCAGGTTATCGTCTCTGTTGATGTGACTTTCTTTGAGGACTAACCCTATTATAATTCTACATCTTCATCTACTTCTCTCACATCAAATTATTCACTTCAAACTGAGCCAACTGAGCCAAATAACGTAGACGATGCTCCTATCTCCTTAGAGCCACTCCCTTTGCAAGTATATACAAGGCGACCTCACGTAGTTCCTAGAGATGATCTTCCGGCACAACCTGATCCATAACATCACGCTCCACCACCATCTGCTGAAGTCTCCGATCCTAATGACCCTGAGAATACTAAATCTTTAGTGAGTCCTATTGCTCATCGTACCAAATCGCGTGCGGGTAGTCGATATCCTCTCTTTCACTTTGTATCCTATGCTAATCTTTCTCCAAATATGTTTTCCTTCATGTCTTCCATTTTCTCTATCTCCATACCTCATACAGTATAGGAGGCCTTGGCTCATTCTGGTTGGACTCATGCTATGATTGAAGAGATGGAGGCTTTACAT
>JAOTQJ010087160.1:0-12244 GCA_025642045.1 Solanum sejunctum
TTAGCATAAGTTACAAACGTTGATAGCACATACAGTATATCTTGATGAATGTTGAGAGACACAAAACCATTCATCCACATATGAGGATTCTTTCCTCTAGATGATCTTCTTAGTGGTATAGTACCGGTTGTACTATCTTGCTTAGCTGAAGAAGTAACAGTTTCTCTAGATATGTCTTGTGTAGACTGACGTTGACCTTAAATAATAGTAGAAGAATCCATTCTATTATAGAGAGAAAGCTTGTTTGTACCTGACTCAAAAATCATAGTAGAGTTAGTTGAGGTTATAGAAAAGATGACTTCCTTTTGGTTAGATTTTTGAGAGGATGGAAAAAAAAACATCCCTGAACTCAACATCTCTACTAACAAATATCTTTTTTTTCTTTGATGTCAAGCAAGATATAGCCTTTTTGAGTGGAGGAATAGCACAGTGACATTGACATCTTGACCTTGACTGTAACTTATCCGACTCCTGCAGATTTTTGGCAAATGTTACACACCCTATGACTCTTAATGACTGACATAGGCTTCTTATCATATATTTTCTCATAAAAGGAGATGCATCATGCAGTATTGTACTAGGCAACCTATTTATCAAGTATATAGCTGTGTGAACACATATGCACCAAAATTTTATAGGAATTCTCCCTTGAAACCTAATAGCTCTAGTAACCTCCAAGTATATGTCTGTGGCTAGCTGGGGAGTTGGAGGTTCTGACGCCTGACCCTTTGGAGCTGGTGGGGTGATCAAGCCCACTGTCGGGAATACAATCTCTGGCTTCGGCTGGTCACGAGCCCGAGTAGTTCCTCGACTACATTGGGCCTCACCTAATGCTGCAGATCTTCCTCTGCAGTTGATTGGTTTATTCCTCGGCTATATATCTAAAATTCAAATAATTTCTGTCAGGGAGGGAATCATCCTATTAACATCGCTCTAACGCACGATCTAAAACCAGAAGGAAGAATAACATCCTAAATGTCCTATAGCTTCCTGTTTATAAATGTGGTGCATGACATACCAATAAACAAGACTCTATTAGACATGGTCTATGGACACTCCGAGGACTAACTGCTCTGATACTACTTCTGTCATGACCCAACCCAGGGATCGTGATTAGTGTCGATTGGGCACCCAGACAAATGCTAAACCGAATTTCCAACTATAATAGTCAGGGAATCTATCGAAATTTTGGCAGAGTTACCTTTGTTTTAGTTACTAACCAAACCTGAAAACAGTAACCCAGCATACAGCAAATATGTATACATATACATATGCGGCATGACAAGGTCACCACTGCGGTAGAACCGCCCAACAAAAGTATCATACATATGGAGTCATACCACATGCAATATCCTACACCTATATGTATCCACAAACCTCTACACATATGAATTGAATCATAGGACGGGACAGGGCCCTATCATGCCCTCGAATATATATAAATGCAAAATACAGAAAATAAGTGTACATGCATATACCAAAAATCTGCTCCCAAGGCCAAGGGTACTTTAAAGGTAGACAGAGGTTCTAAAAAGGTCGCCCTCTAGCTTGCACATCAGTACCTGCGGGCATGAAATGTAACCCCCAAAGGAAGGGAGTTAGTACGAAATACGTACCAAATATATTAAACGGAAAGAACAAAATAGAAATAAGAGTAATAGTCCCAATAAAAATATATGAGTTAAACTTACATGCAAACATCAAAATAATTCTTTATTTAAAATACCAAAATAATGCATATCGGATGGGAACGATGGCGACCTCCAAACTCGCACCATACCATAGCATAACACCAGAAATTTCAAATCTCCAAAATCTCCAACACAATTCTCAACTGTAGCATAAGTGAACCAAGGTGAACAGCGGCCTAAAACTCACGTCATAAGATAGGTGAGCCGAGGCGAACAATGGCCAAGCACTCACGTATCATAATGTGTAAAGATCATCATGCCCGATAAGTGAGCCGACGCGAACAATGGCCAAGCACTCATGTGAGTCGGGGCAAACGAGGCCCAACACCCACATGTCATGATGCCAACATATCCCAAGCCCAGCTCCTTATGTCTCCAACTAAGCAAAGCCAGCCCATGGGCAAACTGACCCACCATATCCAATCTGCTTCAGAGTGTATATACATATAGTTATACATATGCACAATAATAACTGACCTTAGAACCGGTGAACGAGACCATAATGGCACGAACAGAGTCATGAGAATCACATGCATAAAAACTAGTTCCATAAGCTTAGTGATATGCAAAACATTTAGTTTTTTTGAAATCAAGAAGTTATTCATTTATGAATTTTATCAAAGTTGCTCAAATTTACACATAAAGGTGATTTCAAAGGAACTTACTTAATCCCAAATTGTGAAGGAAAAGAAGTTTTTCAAACGTATGACATTGACTAAGCTTAACTAATTCCTGCCAAGAGATAGGGATCTTTACATACCTCAATTTTTCTATTCAACTAATTCCAACACAAGATCAATCCAATTTATGCTTCCGAATGTCCAACATCTACACAAATTATAATAAAACTGACGATTAACAACCATATCGGGTCTTAAATTCTAACTTTTTATTCCAAATTTTATAAAACTTTTGGCAGCATCTCCCCTTAGGAAACGCCACCCTGAGAATTCAGCTCGGCTCAAATAATCAATCGACAACAACAACAACCACCTACAACATCAATAAACTCTCTCCAATGCCATAACAACATCAAAAACACCACAAAATGCTATTATGGCACAACTTGGTAAAACAGGGCGGCATACATATAGGTACACATATATCATATTCAAGCCTTCCTATATACTCCAAGAACTATAATATATCACTCCAACGCCCAATGCAAACCCCAGTATTGAAACATAATATTACACTTCCCATGGGGCTCCAATTCGAGCGAACCCTCCCGTATACATTCACATAGTTTCCCAACACTTCTTTCACCGCACAAGGACTATGTTCATGACAAATAAATATAAACACATGACTATAAATTAATATATTTTCATATGGAAGCTTGTATCCATTCAACTCCAAATTCCAAATTCATAATTCAAGCTAACAATCAACCCTGTTTTCATGTTTTACCTTCAATTTATCGCACCCCTAACACACCCACAAGCTTTAATTTACATAATTGAAGCAAGAAATTAACATATCTTTCAAGCCCCTTACTAGACCCAAGTCTTCATATCCATCAAAGCAAGCACTTCCTTGACCAACTAACGCCATCACGCCACTTCAGAGACCCAATATACCAAGCTTGAAGCGTCAAATAATTGAAAGATAAAAAAAGGAATTTTTCCCCCAGTTACTATAGCAACCCGAGAGGGTTGCTTATGACTCTCTTGGTTTCTCTCTTTTTTTCTTAGTGTTGGGAGCTCTCTCTTGCATACAAGAGGTACATGCATATATATATAGGCAAATCAAGTTTCACTTGGACAAATCAAAAAAAGCCACGACATATGACCCCACTAATAATTTAAATCTTAAAGATTACACTTTAGAAGAAATTTATATTTGGTTCCAAACTTTACCAAATTAAACCAATTAAGGACTTACGGGTTCTAACACTAGGCCTTATAAAAAACTTCTCCAATAAGTCTTTCAGTCGCTCTTTTAGTTTACACAAATTTGTCGGGGCCAATATACATGGAGAGATAGAAATGGTTTAAGTGCCTGGAAGTAAGTCAATACCAAAATCTATTTCTCATTCAAGAGGTAATCCTGGGAGTTCTTTAGGGAACACATTAACAAACTCATTCACTATTGGTACTAATTGCAGAGTTGGCGATTCTGCCTCCAGATCCCTTACTCGAACTAGATGACATATATACCTCATAGATATTATCTTTCTAGCCTTAAAGTAAGAGATAAACTTCTCCTTTGGTGCCCCAACATTACCTTTCCGTTCAAGGACTGCCTCATTTGGAAAGTGGAAGGACACTTTCTTAGTTCGGCTATCCAGAGTGGAATAGCAAGAAGATAACCGATCCATACCCATTATGACATCAAATTCCACCATTTCTAACTCAATAAGGTCATCCAATGTGTCACTGTTAGAAACAGTTACTACACAGTCATAGTAAACCCTTCTAGCTATAATATATTCACCGATTAATGTAGACACCTCAAATGGTTTATTCAATAATTTAGGTGTCCTCTTAAGCTTCCTAGTAACTAGAGGGGTAATCTATGATAGTGTAGAACCAAGGTCAATTAATGCATATACATTATGAGAGAAGATAGACAGTGTACCTGTGACCACATCAGGTGAAGCTTTCAAATTTTGCCGACTCCTAAAAGCATAAGTGTGATTATGGACCTCGCTAGAGCTAGCTGCTTCTCTAATGCCTCTACCATGACCCACAAGTACTTGTTGACCCCTACCTAATAAAGGAACTATTGATGATGATGCAACAGCTAACCCAGTAGATTGTGCTATATCACCCATATGCCTCCTTGGGGAATTTCACATTATGTGCCCTGGCACACCACACCAATAGCAACCATCTATCCTAACATGACATATACCCGGATGATTTCTTCCACACTTTTTACAAGGCTGCCTAGGAGTCATGGCTGGCCTGTCGATCCCCCTATTGTCTGTGTACCTTGACCCTCACCCTGTTCACTAAACTGGCTACTTCTAGACCCTTGAGGTTGTGGTGGAGCACTAGATGCAGAGTAGGAAAATGATAGCCTAGGCGATTTATTAGGAAACCAAGGCCTAAACTCACCTTGGGATAGTGTAAACTGCCCTGAAGATCTGGTCCTCTTAGATTGCGTCCTTTGTAACTCTTGTGTCCTCCTTCTCTGCCTCTGGTCCTGCAATTTCTGCGTAAAAGATTACATCCTTGCTATGTCCATATGTTTATTCAAGGAAGAAATAGTACAGTCTCTGACCAAATATGTATCCAATCTATCCAAATACTGATGAACTCTATCTGCAATAGTAGCAACCACATTAGGAGCATACCTGGATAGGGAATTAAATTGGAGGCTATACTCCCTCACGCTCATATTTCCCTAGTGGATGTTCAGGAATTGATCTGCATGGGCCTCTTGGATCTATAATGGCAAGTAATGGTCAAGAAAGGTCTCCTTGAACTCCTTCCAGGTAGTTGGAGGAGCATCTACATCTTTGGACTACTTCCATGCTTCATACCATAATATAGCCATTCCCTTCAATCGATATGCTGCTAACTCAATAGTTTCTGTACCACTGACATACATAACATCAAAAGTACATTGAATCTGCTCAATGAAGTCTTGCGGATCTTCATTAGGATCAGACCGAGTGAAGGCTAGAGGGTCCAAATTAAGGAAGTCCCGTATCCTTATGCCAGTTGTCCTGTTTATACCACCTGCACCCATAACTGGACCTTCTTATCTTTGTCCATCAACTATACTAGTTAGTAGTTGAATGACATTTCTCAAATCCTGTACTATAGCATCGATAGGTGGTTCTGGGGGAATTCCACTATGTTTGGGTTCATCAGGAGCTGAAGGGGTTAAAGATGTCCATGACAGGGACTCATCTTGAGCCTCATTTCATTGTCTCAAATAACTAGGTGAACTAGGCCCCACTTCTACTGCCTTTACTTTACTTTTGTTCTTCTTGGTTTCTAGCATACTTGATCGCTATACAAGACAATTTTAGGGTTAGACATCATTCACCTAGCTCTATGCCACGATCTAAAGAATGAATGGAAAGTAACAACTCCTAAATGCCACATAGCCTCCTGCTTGTAAATGCAGTGCACAACACATCGATAAACAACACTCAACATTGACACAGCTTTGTAGATTCCTAATAACCCGCTCTGATACCACTTCTATTACACCCCAAAGTCTCGTTAGGGAGGACTGGCACCCATTCCTGATAAGGCTCGGGAGAAGCAACCTATATCTATATTCTTTGTATATATATTTTAACGAATTTTCTGTGTTTGGCATGCTTCTAAGAAGAAGATAAATGGTAAAAACAATCTAAAAGGAGATGCGTATAGCTAGACCATTAGGGCTATGGTGTCTAATGTACGAGACATGACCACACTTTAGTTTACATAGTTTACAAAGCCTCTAGCAAGAAAAAGTATCTGCAGATGTTCGGGACAGGCCCCATCTGAATTATAATATGAACATATAAGATCTAAACACACACAAAGCTCCGAAGCAACCTGGAGCTTGGTAACAATAGCTGAATGTCCTGTACTTTACTAGAGAGGTCTACTAGCACCTGCACCAGCAACATGAAATGCAGGTCCCCCAAAAGGGACTCAGTACAAGATAATATACCAAATATGTAAGGCAGCAAATATTGTATATGAAATAACAACTCAAATAAAACCATGCACTAGTGTAGAATAAGAGACCACCTCTAGATATACTTTGGGATCATATACTTTATGTTTTTTATAGTGCTTTACCTTTACTGTATAATCTGTGAATATGATGAACTGTAAATGACCAGCTAATTAGTGGTAAACTATATCAGGATTGTCTCTGGCTAGGTTCTTCCTTAACCCCTTGGGCTACCACCCATGATAAGATTTTTCCCTGGCTGGATGATTCCTCCACCCCTCGGGATATAGGATCACCCCTGGCTAGGTTCTTCATTAACCCCTCGGGGTACCACCCATGATAGTATCATCCCTGGCTAGGTGATTCTTCCACCCCTTGGGATACCACCCATCAAAACATTATATAATTTATCTTTCAATTACCTTTGAGATTATTCTTTTGGTAGTCATGATATTGGACCTATAAGGCCGTATATGTATCATGTGACAGGTAAATAATTGAACAAGACATGATGTCAATGAAGAGAGTATATTACATAAACAATGAAATGCTTGTGAAATGAAACAAATCATGAACTTTGTTGGCAACAAGAACTCATGCACTTGGTATCCATGTATGTACGTAGATTTGAATGTAACTACATATATGGAAGCATATGAACATGTGAAATATTGGAGGTATGTCTGATTGTCATGCTAGAGTAGATAAATGCCTTTGCTTACCGAAGGATCTATGTTTCATGCCAAGTGATACAAAATCAAGTAGCATTACATACCTCGTTGTATGACCTCGCTACTACCTTGGAATGGCTGTAGTTTCCCTTAAATATTTAGATATAGTATATTAAGCAATAATACTAGTATTAGCAGCAACACAACACTTCTAGGTAGTTCAATATCATAAAAACGATCACCCGGACAACAAGCTTTCAACTAATGACGAAAATAATTTTCTTCAACCTTTTCACTTATAAACGTATTTTATAACAACCATTCTTATGTATGTATCATGTATAACTTATTTTTATACCATTAACAGTCCTAAAATAGCCTACACAGCACCATACATAACAATTCTTCACAACATACAAACAAGCGGCATAACGTTACATCCTTTCACCACACTTCGACGTCAACAATTCCCAAACATGCTTTAACTTTACCAAAATTGTATCCAACATTCTTACACATAAAACCAGTCTTAAAATAGTTCAAAAATAGTCCCAAAATAGGTGAAAGTCCTGGAACAACATATTACAATTTTTAGCTCCCAAGTTTCTATTAAGAGTGAAATTACGATGTTGTAATACAACTCATCTTTGTGGACTGTAAAAGTGGTGCAAAAACTTAATTACATGACTAACAACCTATATATTATTAGAAACAAGTGTTAGTTCATATTTCATCCAACCAATTAGGATAAAATCCTCTTGAACAGCAAGAAACGTTCACAATAATACTTAGGACACATGCTGTCCAAAATTTCCAGCATAACATAATAGCATACGCTTCTTATTTTACACGAAGAAACCATTCTAGCAATATCTATAACTTAAATTATGTTAAGAACATCAAATACTCTTCATAATAAAGCCCTAAATCCATATAGATTTCACCAAAATAAAAGGCAAATGTGCAACAACTTTCTAGACACAAGCTGTCCAGAATTTCCAGCAAAGATACTATCTTATACTTCTTGTTTTTTATGAAGAAATCATACTAAATACACAACTGCAATTGCTTACCTTTGCCTTATATATTCTGGATTCCCTTCAAAAGCCTTAGACAATTGAAGCTTGGTGAAGTGAATTATAGAGAAGACAAAACACTTTAAGAAAGTTGAAACTTTATATCCTAGTGGAATGAATTAGTGCTGCACTTAACACGTTTTTAAATATTGATTTTGTCCAGCTTTCTCTTCCAATTTTGAACTTATAATGACATACATTAATGATATACCATTAAAGCATCTTATCCTCCAAAATTGGGCTTAATTGGGTTTCAAATATGATGGACCTTTGCCGCCAATTTTCAGCTTTATTCTTAGTTTGTTTTGGGTCCAAATGGCCAAGGGGTTTGTAGTGTACTTATTGGACGTTTTTAAATTCTTCTTGGACTGAAAATAAGGTCCATTTATGATACTTAAACATGGCCCAAAGTTACATCCTTAACACGAAATTTATTCGTAATCGCACTTGAACAAATTTGGCGTCAAGTCTCATCTCTGTTTAGCTATCAATTTTAAGCTAAGAAAGTAGATGACTCAGCTACTAGATTATTAAGTCATACAATAACCTCAATTCTTTTACTTACCTTATGGATGATATATCCTCAATTAAATACCAACACATCTATACCCTCGACCCTCTTAAGCATTTAGTCTCACATATCGCCTATTAACACGAGATTCAAGAACTTTCAAGAATTGATACTAATTTGACCAAACCATAACATGATTCATTTGCATAGCATTAGTACATGTAAAATATGGGGTGTTACATCTTGCCTACATGATGTCACCATATAGGGACAGAAGATGATTCTATTCCTCACTTTTATGGCTAGCTTTTAATACTTGTAATTGAAGATTGGTAAGTTCTCATGCTTTGGGTACAAGCCCTTATGCACTTGCTTACGATGACATTTCTAAGATCTTTATACTTTCTTATCTTGAGAGTGAGCTATTAAAGCTATGTTCTAGTCCCTGCCAAGATCAAAAATCTAGAGGTATGTATTGGGCTAAAGATGTTGTAGTTCCTTTAAAGGGAAATTTGTTTTACTCTTATGATGCTATGTTCTGCTCAATTAATTTTATGATTTCTTATTTACCTTATGTATTCTTATGATATGAATTAGAGTCTTGGATGAGGCACCTTTGGGTGTCTCATAGGCCTTGTCTTGTCTAGGCTTAGGTTCGGGTCATGACAAACTCAGTATTACAGCACAAGATTTGAAAGGATCCTAGGAAGTCCAACATACCGCATCTAGTAGACTCTTAGCAGTAGGTGTAAAGCATGCCACATCCATAAATAGGAGGCTATGAGATTAGGAAATCTTTACTTCTTTATGATTGATGTTGTGCCTTAAGACTCTTTCCCTCTAATACTTGTCCATTGGAATTGTTAGAGAATTGATTCCCTAGGGTAGTCAATTCTAATGAGAATCAAACCCCTCTAGCTCCCCAAGTTCCTCAAGACCATCAAGCCAATCAAGTGACTAATGAGGAGGTTAGAGCTGCTATTACTATATTGACCCAAGTTGTTATTTGTCCAAAGATTCCTACCCTAGATTCTAGAGTGACAGTATTCACTACAATGAATACCCTGCTCCATGTTAGGTGAGGACCCACAAGAGTTTATTGATAATTTATACAAAGTGGATTAGTTTATGGGGTATCTTTTGAGGACAAAGTGGAGTTGCTGCTTACCAGCTTGAGGGTGTTGCTCAAGTTTGGTTCAAGCAATGGAAATTAGAAAAAAGTAGTGAGGAAGTGCCTATTGATTGGGAGGTCTTTAATGCCTATTTTCTTGATTGCTTCTTCCTATTGAGTTGAGGCATGCAAAAGTTGTAGATTTTATAATTTTGAAACAATGTGCTATAAGTGTGAGCTTGTATGATCTTTCTCTTGTGAGCTTGTATGAACAAGTTTATCTTGGGTATGTTCAATTTGTTGAAGATCGAATGTAAGATGGCTATTTTTGTTAGAGAGATGGATATTTATAAATGTATAACAAATAGAAGTAATAAACTCCAAAGGATGAGGGTAAGAGAGTCCAAAATGGCTCATTTTGATGGTGGGTGTTTGATGTTACCCAAATTACACCTCCTTTTTAAAGAATAAAGCGGTTGCTATCAAGAAATAAAACCTAACCAAGGTTAGGGTTGAATGCATAGGTAATACATAGACTTAAGATAAATTCAACAACATGTAATCTTAGTAGTTAACTGACTGAATTCCCAAATGGGGTTTTGCAATAATCAACGAGAAAATAAACTATCACGAGAGAAAAATCAATAATTGAGATCAACTAGGGTATTGTGTTCCACATGATTCCTTAACTCAATATCCCCTGATAACCTAATTCTTGTCTGGTTTATAACATGTTGGATGGTAATTTAAGTTCACCAAGCCCTTTGGTCAAAGGTAATTTAAGTTCACTATGCGACTTCTCCCATTTCCATAGTGTACTTTACTAACCATTACCTATATGTTCCAGTACAACCTACCCTTGGCCTAGTTTGGTTGATTAGAAGAGAACACATTAATCAAATCCTGTTAATTAATCTTTTTTCCTATTCATTATTACCTTGGCCTAGTCCGTAACACTAGGTGAGTTCTAATGTTGGCCATCACTAGAAAACATGCAAAACAAAGAGAGTTAATTAATACATGCATATACACCTTCCAAGAATTGTGAATTATTCAATTTTACTTTATTAGTTCTTCATGGTTCCCACATCCCTAGTTGTGGATTTAGCTACTCATGCTTTTTGTAGATGAAGAGATTATAAATTTAGAAGACATAATTAAATACTTACATAATTGAATTAAGAACAAGAAAATCCAATGTCAATGAAAATCACAAGTTTGAAGATTGAATTAAAACACAAGATTTTCAAAGACTGTCTCACAATTTTTCTCTAAGCACAGAACTAAACTACACAAAATTGATGTGAAACACTGAGAACTTCTAAAAAAATACACTAAAAAACATATTTTTAATAATTAAATATAATTCCAAAACAAATTAGGGAAACTGGATGGTAAACTCCACAGTAGCACTTTACGACTTATAATGTCATCTATGGCTCGTAGTCAGGGTCTCGTAATCAGTTGTTGGAACTTTGGAATTATCTTCTACAACACCTTTTTATGACTCGTAAAGTAGTTTATGATCTATAAAGAAGATTTTGTTTGATAACTCTCCTACAAGTCGACCTCTCTGATCCTCAGGGCACGAAAGGTCTGCTATGACTTAGAAACTGCTCCATGACTTGTCTGCATGTTTGTAGAACTAATTTCAAAAATATGGCCCCTCATAGAAATTCTTCAAAAACACCTTTACTATTCGTAGAATGCTTTACGACTCGTATAAGGTCTCGTACATTAGCAATAACCAGCAACTTTTACAATGTTTCCCCAAATCTTAGCCAACCTGTAATCCTGCAAATCTAAATACAAAAACATATAAAAACAACTAAAGTTGCATTGAGAATGCACAAAATCCTAAGTTTTAAGTATGAAAAGTGTTGTATTTTGACAGCACATCATACCCTCAACTTAAAATTATTATTTGTCCTCAAGCGACCGACTTAATCTATATAGAAAATAAAGTAACACACATCTCAACTCAATGGCATATACAAATACACCTCAAACTCAGATGCCTACACCAACCTTTCAATACAAGATCAAATAGCTATTTAGCAAATAAATGCAAACTGATGCTTTAGAAAATACAACTATGACAAGTAAGGGATTATCAATAGCTTAGCCCACAATCAGTGAATCATATCAAATGCTAATAATGCATGCAAGTGTCCTCAGAAGTCCCATATCTGACACTTAATGATATTTTCATGTTCAACCTTGGTACTGTGCAAAATCACTCACTCTCACAAAAGACATTCGTGCATAATGACCAATACCATAGGCTTGCCCCAATAATCATTACTCAAACCATTAGTTAACTGGACTAGGATCACTTTAGGACTTTCTAGGCTTGTAACTTAGGCTCAAGGGGCTTTGGTATGATATTTTGGGAAAATAGTGACTAGAGGCCCTCCTTTAAGTACGTTATTCTGCACTTTTGCCCCACCAACTCAGTTATTTTCACATTATTCTCCCTTTTTCCTTTTCAAGCTTTTTTTGGGTGATTTCTTTTCATATTTTTTAGCTTTTTGCTTTGTTTTTACACTTCATTT